>JAJMCI010000456.1:0-10092 GCA_030565705.1 Metschnikowia baotianmanensis | reverse complement strand
TTCTCAAATGTGTCACCCGCCTGAGGATGCTCTCGTATATGTATGGGGAAAGCTTGTGCAGGCAAATGACACAAAGATCATGGGTGCCGCCATACGTATTGATGAAGGTGTGGATGACTTTTTTCTCGCTATACCACTATCATTCTTCCATTTTTGAGTATAAATACCCAGAAACTTATCCATTCAGCCTTATTAAATCGCTTCACACATACCATTATCATTATGCAATACTTAGTGTGGCTGCAAAACTGGTTTATTAGTCTAGTGGAAGTGTTGGTATTGCTCTTCATTGGGTCTAGGTTGAGATTCTGGATTCTCTGCAATGCTTACAAGGCTTATCCAGTGGCTAGAAGAGGAGACTGGCTTTTCGGTTTTCAATTGCTTTACGAAACGTTCAGGGAAGCTAAAAAAGGAAACTACCAGGAGTTCATGAGACAAAAGATGGAGAATGTAAAACTTCGTACTGCCGCTTTCAAGTTAGCAGGAAAAGATGTCATCATCACACATGACCCAGAAAATATCAAAGCGATTCTTGCAACACAATTCAACGACTTTTGTCTTGGTGCACGTCACAAAAGTCTCTCTATAACATTGGGTGACGGTATATTCACCCTCGATGGTGCTGGTTGGAAGCATTCGAGGGCGATGTTGAGACCTCAATTCTCAAGAGAACAAGTAGGGCAAGTTACGTCTTTGGAGCCGTTTGTGAAAATTTTAATTTCCCTAATTCGCGAGCAAAAGGGCTCATCATTTAACATCCAGCCCCTTCTCTTTAAATTCACTCTTGATACTGGTACCGATTTCTTGTTTGGAGAATCGTGTGATTCATTGAGTGACGGTTTGAGCAATCAACCAAATGTAACACTCTCCTGTGTCAGTTCTGAGATAAGAAAAGGGTTTCCTGAAGCTTTTGAATACACTCAGAACATGATGTTTTGCAGGATTAATCTTCAGTCTTTGTATTGGCTTGGGTATACCCCAAAATTAAGAAGATGCAACGAGGTTGTTCATGGTTTTACTAACTTCTATGTGGAGAAGGCTCTTCTGTTGTCTAAAGACGATTTGGAGAAAAGCTCTCGGGGTGGATACGTTTTCTTGAACGAGCTAATAAAAGAAACCAGAAATCCAATCATCTTGAGGGATCAATGCTTAAATATTTTGCTAGCGGCGAGAGATACTACAGCAGGTTTACTCTCGTTTACGGTGTATTTGTTGGCTAAGAATCCGGAAATCTTTCTTAAGTTAAGAAGCGCTGTCACAGAGATGTTCGGTGAGGGAAGCCAAGTCGATCTTTCAAAGATTACGTTTGAATCTTTGAAGAGATGTGAGTACTTGAAATGGGTGCTCAATGAGGTTTTGAGGTTGTATCCCTCGGTGCCACGCAACTTTCGCGTTTCAACTAAGAACACCACCTTGCCTCGTGGAGGAGGCCCCCACGAATCTTCTCCAATTTTCATCGAGAAAAAAACCCCTGTCTTCTATTCAGTTTACTCTCTTCACAGAGATAAGCATTATTACGGCAAGGATGCTCACATTTTTAGGCCAGAGCGCTGGGGTGAAGCTTTTACGAAGCAGATTGGGTGGGCATTTCTTCCTTTCAATGGAGGTCCAAGGATTTGTTTGGGTCAGCAATTTGCCCTAACTACTGCTTCCTACGTTTTGGTTCGTCTTTTGCAGAGCTTTCAAGATATCAAGCTGTTTGACGTAGGCGATACTCCTAGGTTAAAGAAGCATTTGACTATGTCCCTCATGGATGGCGTAAATATTTCCTTGTGGTGATTTACCCCCTCTGCCGGAAAGCTATAAATTACATACCTATATTGTTTTAAGTTAAATTCACAAAAAGAATTAGATGTTATGATTCAAGTATTGCGAGTCGGATCTCGCGTCGTTAATCATTCAACATTATTGCGAGATAGACAACAGCCAAAACACCTACAGTGAAGCCACGAGGAGATAATGGGTGTGATGCTTCCGTTACAATTTCTTGCTTTTCCCATGCAAGAACTTTTTTTTTTTTACTATTTTCTTGGTGTAAAATCAACAGTGAGCAAGAGTACGCAACTGCTTGCAGTTTTGTCTTCCCCTTGTCTTTATTCGCGCCTTCTTTCTGTGCTTTATTTTGTGGAGTTGATTCCTCACACCTTCTTATTTCAGGCTATTTTTTTAACTAGTGTTCTGATTATTAAGTCTTAGAATGCTAAAGCTTGTCTTACTCTCCTTCATCATTTCGATGGCCACCTTGCTATTGCTACTCATCCAAAATCCAGGCGAAGACTTTCTGCTCGAGGCTTCTGCTGACTTCCGCAATTTGATAACATGTTCCGACACACATGTGGTTCAATCATGCTGGGAGAAATTCGGCCCCGCAATGCTAACACTGGCAAAAGTGAGCTATTCAAATTTGGCATACCAACTCGTGGAAGCTTGCCTTCGCCAAGCGGAAAGTCAACATCTACATGATATAGAATTCATGCTCAATGTTCAGAAGTGTTTTCATTTATCAGACTTGGCAGACCTCCGGCCTGTTTGCCTTCCAAAAAAATCTAAAGAAAAAGAATTGATGAAAATTGAACCGTGGCTCTTATTATTGCAAACCTTGATGTTGCTTTACTTGGTGATTGGTGTTTCAGATTGTACGATCTTGAGAAATTGGGAAGAATTCAAAGTGGCATCTCAGGTTTCAATAAAGGTTCTTACATCATTGACTAAGTCGGCCAGATCTGGCCTCAATTTTCTCTTGAATAAGTATAAGCGTTTGAAGACAGGAGCAAATAGCCAAAAAGAGATAAGCCTTACTGCGAGTTCAGGTGGCTCATCTCAAGTGGGAGTTTTGGGTGCGAAATGGGAATATGGCGCGAAAAACCACCTGGGCGCAGTATCGTGTGAGGATTGTAAAGAGCACATCGATTCGCCCAGTCCTGTCGAAAACTCACAGAAAGTCGCTTTCCAAATCAAAATTGCAAGTGGTTATGACTACTCAACACATTTAAAGGGATCGGCTTACAAACGTGCTTGTGAAGTAAGTGACTACGAGACGCATGTTGTATGTGGGCACGAGTGCGAAGATGAGAGTCTAAAAATGAATTATGAGAATGCAAAGAGACGCGATGTCTCTTTTCCCAGATCCCCGAGCATGAAAAGATTGGATGACCCAAACGCAGAAAGAGCAGGGCATTATAGAGAAAACCTGACTGACCTTATCGATGTTAAATACTTCCAGAGAGCCTTGCTCGGGCCCCACGAAATCACCACGGCAGACGAGGTTGGCTTTGTAGCGTCACCGGCCCCACGCAGTCCCAAGCAAGTCGGAATTGAGAAGCAAGAGAACATTGTATCTACCGGGGAAATTAATTCTCTTGTCGATTGTGTGAGCGGAAAGCCTTCGTTTGACATTACAACCGAGGCAGGTAGGGACCAGATGAAGGCGTATGTCAAAGATAAAATGGCGCACAAGAGAGTCAACACACCTGATGAGATCCAAAATGCTGACTTTCGGAATTTTTTCAGAGTAAACTCAGGTGGACAGAAAATGCGTCGTGCTTTTGTTGCCAATAAAGGCTGGATCTGGCTTTCAAAACTGGAGACCAATGGCGTGCGATTCATGACTGATGCTAAATCCCAGGGCTCATAGCATTACCCGCGAGAAAAAAAGTAGCTTGTGCTTTTTGCAGCACTGCCAGAATACAAATCACAGATAAGAGTAGTCTAGAGTTTAGTGACAGATTTTTGACAGCAGGTTCAAATTCACATTCAGAAATTTTTTTCTAACTCTCTTGATGAAAGAGAGATATTATGATATCAGGAGACGCCATGTCTACCTAGGAGGATTGCACTTTCGAAGTACAGTACAGTATACTCCACGCGCGACGTGATGTGGGAACTACTGGTCGGGATGTTCTACTTCGAGGTCTCATGTAGTCCCCTGGTTGCACGATGAAGTTTTCATCTTACAACTGGCCATACAGCTTCTGGAGAAAACAACAAAGCTCAAGTTATAAAAAAAAAAAGAAGAAGACAGATGTTTTATTTAGTAGCCAAGCCCGCTGCTTATGTTTACCCCAACATTTTATGTCATATCTCCCCAGCATGGTCCCATGTGATTAAGCGCGGTTATGGTGCTCGCGAGTTCCACTTTTCACATGATCGCGATGTGTAAAGATTGAATAGAGTTCAAAACTACCACACTTTCGTTAAAATTTGAGGCCTCCAAAACCAAGACTCCCTTTGACTCAAAATATTTGAGAAGTCTTACAGCTCATACTAAAATTCAAGCCTGGCCTTCATCAATCTCTAATTAAGGCTAGATCCGTCCCGACACACCAAACCCACGCACGTACCATGCTGCAATCCAAACAAGTGAAAAGAAAGTTATCCGAAACCACACACCCTGAACCATCTATCCAAGAAGATACTCTATCTCCTCTGTCAGATCTCGACTCGAAGCGTCCGTCAAGAGATGAAGATTTAGTATCTGCTGCCGAGGCCTTAACTCGGCTCACAAACTCTGCATCTCCGCCACCGTCATTTCACGATGAGTATTCCGTGACCCTGCAAATGAATTCCCCCTTATCTTCGACCTCCCTCCAGGATATGGGCCAACAAATACATCCAATCGTGAAACGAGTAAACACGATTTCCAAGCTACCATTAGTCACTAACGCAGTGAAGTATTACGAGACGTCCAAAAGAAATTATGCTACCTTTAACTATGCAGCTGGTATTGTCGAAAAGGCTGCTATGCCAGTTTTCAGCAAAATAGAGGTCAACTTAAACAACAAACATCAAGCCAGACTCGAAGAGCGAGCACGCATAAAGAAAAAACGGCGGGTCAACGAAGGGCAGGAAAAGCACGAGATCAAAAAGCGTATTAAGTTCTGTTTGCATATTTTGAAACTTGCCAATGAAAATATTAGTGCTAAGGTTATTGATCTTCAGGGGAAAATAATGGAGACAGACTCAATGAAAACCATCGTAAAGAAGGAAGCACCCAGTTCAATCAACCTTTCCAAAGAACAGCCCTATGCGGCTGTTTCTACGTCGGGCGAGACTACCCCTACATCTTCGAATGTTCCGGAAAAAGCACTAGAGACTAACAACGAAATTGTCGCTACTGTCAAGAAAATAGTGCATGTAATCTCTAACTTTCGGCCCAGCTCTTTGAACATCGGTGATGATGCCAACGGCAGCCCTAATGACGATGTCAAATTGAAAAGAACCATTCGCGAAATTATCTTAAGTCTACCCAAGCATGTATCACAGACTGTTCCAGGTGCACAAAAGGCCCCCAATCAAGCAATAATCTTTGCTAAGGAATCTTTGGATATGATCGGGCGTCTTACTGCTGTTTTCAACGAACAATTGGAGAAAGCTGAAAATTGGGTGGATGGACCAGCGGAAGAGAATTATGTCGATCCGCTTGATGAAGTGAGCCCCGCACCAAGTGAACTGACCAGAGTTCAGCAGCCTGGAATTGTGAGATTGAAGTCGGAGGAGAGTTTTCATTCTCTTTCTTCTCGAAGTGAGGAATAGTGGTACTGGTGATCTAGATCAGGCGATAATCATCGAGCCAATACGGCGATTTTGCCCTCAGGTCGCCTGAAAATTTGTCTTCCTCACAATTTGATTAATAAATTTCTTTTAGTTTTCAGCGGAGACATCGTACCATACTGTAGCGCTCGTGTTTCTCTAGTACATACCTTCACCTGCGGAGTATTACGCAGTGTTCAAGCTCTTTCGCACCCTCGAGAGGTTCATCCCTGATGATGACTTACACACATACATTGCAAAGAAGCATAATACTTTCTTTCATTAGGTCATCTCCATTGCGTCACTTTAAGTGAATCTGACGGTATATTAAAAAATTCAATTGAATGATATTACTTTTTTTTTCGAATTTTTTTCGCATTGTTATTTCCTTCTGGAGGTACTAAAATAATTTCCTGTTTGGGTATAGTGATCTCTTTCCTTTCGCCGCGAGCGTGCGATCGTGTGTTTCCTCTTTTGGGTGCAATAGTCAGATGACGCTCAACATCTCTCAGAGAAATACCCCAGATGGGGAATTCCCTTGGGGAAAATTGCCCTGTTTGGGAAGAACCATTTTATCTCAGACAATTCTCTTTTTGTTTCCATCCTTTGGTATAAAATGTGTCACAACTCCTGATGTTCCCATCATTTCTTGGAAGCAATTTCGAACGATTTTCAAATCTCTTTATCCATATAGCCCAGAAACATTAAACTATAAATGACATCATTATTCTTGAGTCCTGTTGATCAGGACAATATTCGGAAATCTTGGACAGAGATTTTGGCGCTCGACCGATTCAAGGAGAAGACATTTGTTGGAACTTTATTCTCAAATGTTATAGCTTCCGACCCGCTAGTTAAATCCATATTTCGAAGCCAAGACGATGTGCGAAGCCAGGAAAGTCTTTTGGCAGAGATGCTCGGCTTCATTATGAACTACTTGGATAACATGCCGATGCTCGATGAATGTTTGAATGCTTTCATCCATGAGAATCCGCTGATTGTGAAGTTTGGTGTGGTCTATATGGAGCCGCTAGGATTTGCTTTAATCAAAACTTTGCACCAGACATTGGGCAGCAAAAAGTTCCACGCAGGCGTGGAAGCTGTTTGGATTAAAATGTTCATTTACCTTGCAAATTCGATATTGCAAAATGATGTTTCTGATGCTGACTCCCTCCTCAGCAACACAGTTCAGTCTTCCTCTTCTCTTGAAGACGACGTGCAGCCATTGAATTGCAAGTCTTTTGCGCCTCCTTACCCGGCTTTCTTGAATAGTATAGGGTTTGGAAACGGTCTGAATAAGATTGAGATAAATCTCAAAGGGAATGAGAAATACAGAGGCTTTCGCAGGAATAGCAATGAAAGTCCTGTTTCTCCATCAAGATCACAAGCTTCTAAAGTTATTTCTCAGTTCTCCAACGTAGGAGCACGGTTAGATAGTGAGGACCCATTGGATTCTGATATACCCTCTAGGTCGCAGAGAAGGGTTTCGACCCGCAAGCCAGCAGGCTTGAAATCGCCAACGAACAATAATGAGCCAAGTGGAACAGTATCTGCCGGTTTTGATCCACGTCGCAAAAGCTGCCATAGACGAACTCCATCTGACTTGAGTCTGGACATGGAATCCCAACAAGGAGCCTTGTATCCTGACTCTCATGAAAGCCAAAGTGTCCGCGCTAACGACCCACTAAAGTTGATAGAGGGCGATATGGATTTTGGCAAACCCTTTGAGTCAAGCTCACCCATTTTCAATCAAAGTAGCTTTGGAATTGCTGGTTTGGCTCCAATAGCTGAATTCGAGGACTGTGATGACACGTCCAATTACTCTGGCTCAAACACTACTTCCTTCTCCAATGCCGGTGATGATAATTCTAGAAATTGCTCGTTTTCTGAGACATCCGATCTTTCTTTGCACAATCTGGATTATAGATCTTCGATCTCTTCCGGCTCTGGGCAATCGAGATTCATGGTGAAGAGCTATCAGAGCTCTTACAATAATGGTAACTCTCACGTTCAAGCGTTCACCCCGAGTCCATATACTCACATGAGATGTCTGAGTTCAGTTCCTTCTCTCATTACCAAGAATGCTGGGCAACGTGCTTCTACGGGTTTCATGAAGAGCAGTTTCATTCTCAAAAAGGAGGTGACTGGCACGGAGAGTAAGCCTCCTCGGATTGATGTTTCAACATTTCATAATAGAGCCCTGTCGGCGTCGTTGTGCATTCGAACTTCACAAAATTCCAGCTCGTTTGCTCTCCATCAAGAACATGGGAGCTACAATGAGAGGAGCTTTCTGGTGGCTAAGAAGGAAGACCCGATTAGCTCAATTCAGGTCGAGGCCAAACCCGAAAAATCTTCATTTCGCAAGAAGCTTCGGAGTTTATTCCTGTCTCTGCTGTCTTCGCTGTCGAATTCATTCTCCAAGAAGATTTCCCAGCCTACTGCTATGAGGAGTGCCCCTTTTTTCGAGAAAGTTAACTCCCTGAGTTTATCCCAAATGGGCCATCCCGCTCAGTCTATAGCTCCCTCGACATTCTCTAGTAACAGAGTATCTTCTATGGATATTCGGGAAAAGGCTTCCCCTGTTACCTCGGCTTACCTGAGATCGGTCACATTGTGTGACGCCGCGTCAACAATGAGCACAGATTCGTTTTCTGTATTCGGTGGGATGAGTAGGTCGGACTCCAAGAAGACTAACAAGTACCTTGTCAAGAAAGCTGCCTACAGAACAATCTATTTGAAGGATATTGTGTCTTAGAGTGTCTGGAAAAGAGGTGTGTCTACTACCCTAATTGGAGTTTTGGCCATTCACCTCGAGAATTTTTATTTCATAGCACATGGGGTAACGGTGCACAAGGGTTGGGCTGAAGCTAGTCCTCATTGCTGGATACTTGCGTACGACCTTGACAATAAAATGATCAATTTACTTTCATCTATTTAGCTTTGCGCTCGCGTTTCAACACTGTAAGAATGAAGAGCATATAATAGTAAGTCATCACTTGCATGAAGGGGTTTTGTTGACTCCATACACTGAGTTCACTCTCTTATTCCCAAATTCTGGCTGGATGGTGACGCTGCTGATTCCCGATCTGAAAAGAATCTCTCTTACTTGAGCCACAGTTTCAACGAAAGCATTCCTGTCTATACGTCCATCCCCTTTAGAATCGTGGACATTGGAGTCCGATTGCTCGTTGAGTTCAATGTGTAGAGAGGCCACAAGAAAATCTTCATCCAAGTTCCAAACATGGAAGTCATGAATGGCCTTGATCGAAGGCAAAAGAGTAATCTCCTCAACTATAACATTGGAGTCAAGGTTCTGTGGGGTAGCTTGTAACAAAATCTTGCAAGACTTTCTGCATAAAGGCAATGCAGATGAAAAAATGATCAATGTAATAAAAAGAGACACAACAGGGTCACTATAGTATCTCCAAGAGAAGTCAGTCTTCCATATGAAAAGGGCTGTAACGATCACGCCCACATTTCCCAAGGCATCCCCAAGCACATGTAAGAAAACACCCTCCATATTCATTGACTTTTGCTTCTTTTGATGGTGATCCTTGTTGCTTCCGGAAATAAGATTACTTCTCTCGTCATAACGGCCAACGACCGCGTCAGGCATGTACTCAGAGATACTTGGGCTCGAGTCAGTATTTTCAGTGTATGAACTAGACCCAATGTTGGATTCATCATCATGTGCATGTGATTCATTCGAAGCATGACTATGACTATGCGACTGGCCCTTTGAAGCACCTCCGTGAGAATGGCCATGTTCATGGAACAAAACCAAGCCCAAGCCATTACTTAATAGTCCAAAGAAGCCCACAATCAAAATAAGCTTAGGATTAGAAATTTCTGGTGGGGAGAAGAAGCGCTGAATAGCTTCAATAACAATTGTAAAGCAGAGAGCCAACAAGAAAACAGCATTGACCAAAGCACCAATAATCTCGGCTCTTTGCCATCCGTAGGTATATTTTCCATCAGCAGGCTTTGAATCTTTCACTTTCACGGCCCACAAGGCAATGAAAAGTGAGATGATGTCATTCAACATGTGAAAGGAATCAGCAATCAAAGCCAACGAGTGAACAGTGTATCCAACAATGGCTTCCAAGAGGAAGAAAAAGATGTCAATCACCAAAAGTGTAATGATTCTGATTTCCTTGGCTTTCATCATATTGTCAAATAAGGATAATAGAATAACAAGGGGGCGTTGGTATCGAAAAGCTTTCGCTTGAGAGAGGTAGCTGGATTATGTGACGCTGACAAAGATGAAACGATTTTACCGATCAGTGTCCAAAAGCTTGCACGACTAATTCAGGAGATACAATCTTTTTATGTTGCCAAGCAGGCTTCTTTGCAGATGAGCAGGACGAACAAGTCTATTGAGCGAGATGACTGGCTTTATCAACTCTGCAGACAGAAAAGGTCCTGAAATTGGACTGCGCGAAAACGCCGTATCTTCCGAGAATCGCATCCACGAAAATCTAGTCCTCACAAAAAGTTGACCTTCAGGTAATGGAATAGCTATATTGATGTCGAAAATTTGATACAGTTTAATAAGCTGGTCTT
>JAJMCI010000455.1:0-10235 GCA_030565705.1 Metschnikowia baotianmanensis | reverse complement strand
AATCACACATCATAAAATGCAAACTGATTGTGCTCCATGAAACCATATACAGCAAAACACACTCTAGCCTATATGTTTGTTTCCAGCTCCTCTTCCGAGTTGTATAAGCTCTCTAGGGTGGCGACAAAAATTTCAATAGGGGTAATGCCAACCTCGGGATGTGGGGGACGGCACAAATTTCTCCCTAGACGAAAAGAGAGACGCTGCAACCTCATATATACCCAAACTATGGCATCCTGCAAGTCAGTCATGTAAAATTCCGGATACAAGGCTGCTGAACTCAAACGTTTGAACCGCTTATAAACCTGCAAGATTCCTTGCAATACTGAAGAGTCTATACTTTCCTCACAAATCACACGCTCACACGCGTGCTCAGTGAACTTGATTAGCAGGCCCTTGATGTAAACTTTGCGAGCGAACTCGTATTTCACGCATGACTTGAAGAGTGCGAGAATGAACCCTGTCTTGGTCCCAGGCATATGAATATTGCATCCATAGAAGACAGCAGTGTAACGACGGAATAAAAGAATCCCCTCCTGTAAGTACCCAGGTGAATGTTCAATGAAGGTGGTAATTGATGGTGGTGTGAGACCATCAAAGGTTAGCCTCATCGTGGTATCCAAGTCCCTTTCTCCATAAGTCTTCAAGATGAAGTCAATGACGTGAAGTTCATTGGGGAGAACCGATTTCCGTGCCCTGATTTCCTTATAGGTTGAGTACTCCCAGAAATTCTCTGGCTCATGATCATAATATCCGTTTACTGCAAACCTAATTTCACTCCTAGAGAGCTCATTGAGCAGATAGTATGTCTCCTTGAAGAGGTAAGCCAAATGGACAAGGCGCCGGTGCGGTTCGTTCCTCTGATAGCGAAAATCGATGAGCGGACCTGTCTGCGCCTCCACGAGTATGCCAGAATGTGGCGTACAATCAGGCCTGCACCACCTGAGGAGACTGCCCTTGACAAAGCGATAGAGGATTAGGTCTGGAATATATTTTAGCGCATTGCCTGAAAGGTGATCGATGGCATCGCGCAAATCCATCATTCTCTCCAAAATCCCGTCACTTACATCCCTTCGGTGAGCAAATTCCTCAAGAAGCCCTTCGTACTGGTCCAAAAACTTTTGAGCGTACTCTAAAGGAATTCCGAAGCGGCGGATTTCTTGATTGAGATCAATCAAGAAGTGCGTGTTGATCATTGACCGTGCAAGGCTGAAATTGGGCCAGCATTTATCCTCGTCGAACCCGGAGTCCTCGAACTTATACAAATCATTGAAAAAGCGGCAAGTGACATTGAGCTCGTTTCCAGGCCCCGCCAACACAAAGATGTCGTGAAGTACATTTATCGGAAGTTGGGCGAGTCTACACGCTGGCGGCTGATGTGTAGGGTCATTTTCTATGACGGGAGTGATGCTTTCCAGATTATACGGGTAAGTTTCGGAATTCTTTTTGATACAGTTTTTTGAATTGGATGGCAAGCTTACAATATCCATCTCAAAGGGTGTCTCGGTCATTTTTAGGATACTTATAAGTTTTTTGAAGGAGAAAAAAGTGGGTTGAATATGAAAGAAGGGCGGCGCGAACACAAACCCCTTTTTTTTGCAGCCAGTCACGTGACAGGGGTGGCCACACACCGTGGCAATGACCCTCGAGGTGGAGAGTTGTTCGGGACTTTAAGACCTAAAGAAAAGAAGAATAATTATTGATAGATTTACTAGTCATAACTTTTATCTAAACTTGAGACTTTTCGTCGGATATTAAAGTGCCCAGGACTAATCTGTGTGGCCCGATAAACCAAACCTAGATATGAGATGCGAAAAGACGCAAGCTGGAATCTTCGTGCATTATTTTTTCATGGTACTCTCGTTTAATTAAGGCTTCGTTTCGAGCTTCGTTTCAATTATTTCAGTTTTGGATTCGTGATCGGATCAATGAGCGTATTGTCTCTCTGCGAAATCTTCCTTTTTCCTTCGCTTTACTTTTTACGTGATTCAGTACCCCGTGATACAGAAATATTCCCAATGCATAGTACAATTAGTTGCTTGCTCATCCTATAAAACTAGCAGACTTTTCGAGGCAAGAGAGCGTATTGGAGACACTCTGTGGCCTTTTTATCATGAAGTCCTTGAGATAATGTTATGTGCATGATGTCCTAACAATAACAACATAAGAAAGAGGAAAGGTTAGATGAGTCCCTCGGGTTTCAGCACCTCCAAGTTACCCTTATTTTCCAGGCCTTCTTGACTGGCCCCGGTATCTTGATTCCCCTTGCTTTCCAGCCCTTCCTGATTTTCCAGCTTCCCGTCGCTTCCTGCGTTTTCCAGGCCTCCCTTGCTCCCCTCTGGCACTGGCTTTTCCACCACCGTTGTTTTCCCTGAAGGTCTTACAACCACGATGATGAAAAGCGCCAAGACGACCAAACACAAGAAAAAAATGATCTTGCACTTTGTCGTCCGTTTTTGGTACCCCTGCGCACGCACCAACTCCTTATCTGACGACTTCAAGTCCTCTGCCGTTCTCGCAAGGTTGTAATCGATTCTGTCCAACATGCTTCCCTGGTCGACCACGAGACTCTCCATTTCGCGAAAAATCGTCGATATTTCGAGAATTCCCATCGCCAACTTGGATATCTCCCGCTCACGGGACGCCAACATCTGCAGGTCCGGGTCCCGCTGCATCTGTTGCATCTGTGTCTGTGCCTGCTCTAGCGCCTGACGGGAGTAGTTTTCGATATCACGTGAGTCGTTTTCAAGTGGGGTAGACGAGCTATTTTGAGCATTTATTTGTGAAAGATTGGGGGATCGGGTCTGCGAGAAGCTGGTTCTTTCAAGAGAACTGGATCCGAGGAGATTCGCAGACTCATCGTCGTCGTCGTCGTCCTTCAAAAACTTGATATAATTGTTCTGCAAGTTTCTGAAAATAAGCAGCGAGTCCTGTATTTTGAGCGCATACGTCTTCTTATAGTTTTCGATGATCGCGAGTTCATCGGGACTGTACTCTAGTTTGAGGCGTGTGTGGTTTTTCTGGATGAACTCGAACTTCTTGATGTGCACATAGCACGCCTCGAACATCTTGGTGATGGCATAGTTGAGATCGTCGATTCCGTCTTCGATGTGCTTCTTTTCCGAGTCACGCGTGATCAAAAGTTTCTTGTAAAGCAGGCTGAGCTCGGTGGTCTTCTGTTTGATCGCCGCTAGGTTCGTATCTAGGCCGCTGGAGATCTGGAATATCGACGGCGCAAGCGGCTTCATCTCTATATCCGTTTGGCCGTCTTTTCCGGTGGCAATCTCGTCTTTGTACCCACCTTTCGAGCGTCCAGAACGACGCAGAGACATGAGTCCTTCTTCTTCCTCGGCCAAAGTGACAAACCGGTCGCTCGGAGCCGCGGAATGACGTGGCACCGTTCTTCGGTACGAGAGAAAGAGATTGGTTCTGTCCCGAAACATTTGTTATGTGTTTTGGTGGAAGTGTGTGGGGATTAAGTTTGTTGAAAGTAGATTCTAGGTGTGCTTCTCGGTGAGTTTCAATGGTTTGTGATATGTCGAGTCCGGGGAATGAAGTCGCGGATAAAGAAGACTATCTGATTGTGGTTTCTGACTTCACCAAGAATTCTAATTTTTCACACCAGATTTCGTGGTTTGTTCTGATTTTCACTGGTGTCTAAAGCTTGTTGGTGAAGTTCTTTATCGGTGGCTCTGAGGTGGCTCTGTGCAGTGGAAGTGTAGGGCCGCGGCACACCACGTAGAATAGCAATAAATTAGGGGTGGAAATTTGTGGTTGAAAAGGGGCTCATTTTCTCTTGAAAAGTCGGTTTTCTGTAAAATCTGTGTTCTTTTTATTTTGTAAGATTAAATTTCCTAGAAAATCGGTCCAATTTGTTTGTTTTGCATGGGTTTATTGAATATATTGGTGGGGCCAAGATTGATTGAACAGTGGCGGACCGCGCAGGTGGCAAGGCTAAAGAAAGAAAGAGAAGAAAGGTGCAAAACATTCTTCTAAGTCGAATATTACGAAGAGCGAGAGTTCACCGTACCTTATAGAAATAAGCACTTGAAATTGTTTACATGAAGAGGTGAAAAGAAAAAAAAAACATGAATAATCGCACCTCCAACATTCGCGTCCTGAGCGATAAATCGTTTGAGATTTTGATTCTCAATGTAGTGTGCTATCTCTTGGGTGAATTTCCCACAAAGGCTTCCTATGGTGGCGATATTGGGTTTTCAGGAAGTTCTACAAATAAGGCTAGGTGAGCTGATTCCTTCGTTATCCGCAGGTCCCCAACTGCATCGGGGGCGTAAATTATTCGTAAGTTTCGCAAACGATTCATGGAGTTTCAAGCCCGCCTTCTTCAAATAATAGGTTATCATATTACTCATTGCTTTATCCTGGAAACGTGCTCGTGTTTTCTGTTTAACCACATGTCCGACGTGCATGCAGCCTGCTCATGAGTGATAGGAGTACGCCGTAGTATGAAAGAGCCTGATTTCAGTTTCTTTCTTTCTTTCGATTACTTGTGAAAAGAGTATTTGATTCGAAGAATACTTAGAAGTCACCTTCAGGGACCGAATCCCATGTGATGATACTCAGATTGACTTTCAATCACATCAAACAGTACACCTATCTATCTGCTCAAAGACGAATCATTTGGACCCTACCTAAACTCTGCATCCCATTTAACTCGATTCATTTAGCGACTAAAAATGTGGTAGACAACTTTCAGATTTGCACAAAAAGTTTTTGGTTTTGTTCTTTGAATAAGCGTACATTCTCATAATGCGGTCTTAAAGTGCTAGGAATAGTTACTATCCTACAAGTCTTATTGGAGTAGTCAATCGAATACTTCTGAAGGTGCAAGCCGTATTTTCGCAGCCACCACGCAGCTGGCTGCAAACAGAAGCACAGATTGAAAAATTTATGGCTCTGTCATTCGGCACCAGGAAACAACTTTTGAAGTATTTTTTATTCTATGCTCTTATAAAAGTATATTGTCCTACAGTTAAGGAGTTCCAGAAAGGTGAAAGCTAAAAGTATACGTTGTCCAAGACGCATGTCCATATGAGCATTCGTACATTTAAATTTTCGTTAAAATACATATATCGAAGGAAATCTATACAGCTGAAAACCTCAAATAAACCAGTTGATGAGAAAGTGAAAACCCGCCTTTGATGTGCTGTACAATTATCTGTACTATGAGCAGACTGTCTAACCACCATGCATGATGCTGTGTCTTCGAGCGCTATTTTCAATCTTATCTTCGAGGTATTTCTCGAGCTTATTCATCAAAGAGATAAATTCCAATATCCATTAGAAGACATCTCATAAATTCAAACTTGATCCTGAAATAAAAGTAAATCTTCTTGCGGCTTTCTGTCCGTCGTCTTCAAAATTACATCAGGGTGTGCGCCTCTATTTCTCGGTGGCATGAATGGACAGCAATCCATCCAGTGGGCAGTTGACAAGTTTGATTTCGATACTTAGTCGAATTCATGTTGAAGTCAAGTCTTTGTAGGTGATTCGTTTGATGTGACCTCGAAATAGGTTAGAGGTTTTATTTATAGCTGTACAATCTACCAAAAGAATAGTCGAAAAAAAATTTGTGGGATCCAAGTCCTAGTCCCGATTAGGCTGCTTGCAATGAAAAGAAAGAATTTTAATGTATGACTCACGATGCGTCCGTAAAACGGGCTTGCTACCTTAATTCAGTCCTACTAATCCATACTCCATATCGACAAGTAAAGGTGCAAGCCTCACTGGACGTTCACCTGATTCCAAGTGTTTGGCAATGTATTTTCTTCAGCTTTACATCAATGAAGATCACTGAGCAAAGGATACAGTGCCCCACCCTCAAGTTCCAGATGGATGTCCAGCCCCTTTTTCCGAAAACAACGAACCCTTTACACCAAGAAACCGAGTGACAATGAATCTCTACGCCTTCATCAGTAGCGTACACATAGCAAATGAATGCCCTAAAAGATAGCCCATCCCTCTTCCCGTGTTTTCCAAATACTCCATAAAACTATATGTGGCAACTGTGTATGGTTCTAAGTACAAGCACCTTCTCGCATTTCTCTACCCTAAATGTTCTACTCCTTTTGGCCCTCCTTTTGGCCCTCCTGGGCCTCTCTGTCCAATAATACTTTCTTCCACTCTGGGAGCGGCGCCGGCTGCGACTTCTTCACCTCCTCCTCCTTCATGGCCAAGACCATCGTGCTCAAGAGAAGCACGATCGTGATTGCCTGCGCGTACATTCTGGCCTGGACCAATTTCTGGGGCGCCGTCATGATCTTGTCTCTGTTCACAAACACCCACGATCCGTACATGGACGCGGCCCACGTCGCCAAGATGATCTTGTATTTGTGTGTGCTAAGCAGCGTCACGATCTTGTCGGAGGCCGGCATGTTCTTCCACTCCTTGTACTGCTCCATGACCTGCTTGTTGGTGTGGCCTGACGAGTACATTTTCTTGTCGAATTCGACGGATCCTTCGTCCGCGTAAAACGCGGCAAGAGAGATCGTGGGCATCGTGAGAATACACGCCTTGATCGACGTGTTGAACTTGGCAAACCGCGCCAGGTGGCGGGTTTTGAGGTACGCAAAAAGACCCACCGAAACAACGGACCCGTAGAACATTCCACGGAGCCCTTCGGCCATGACGTAGGACGCGTGCGCCTCCTTCTCCTCGCGGTCGATAATCTTCATGATGAGAAAATCAAAAGGTTTGAAAGAAGGGTATAAAAGAGGGGTGTGGAGAGACGGAGGATGAAAAAGCGGCTAGTGACGGATGGAGTTCATGGAGCAACAGTTGTGTTACATGCAGGACATCTTGAATAGAAAAGGCTAGTTCAGGAAGTTATAACTAGTGGTTTTTGTGGAACAGACAACCAAATCTCGACTGGTTTTTGGGGTAATTTTGTATCAGGATTAAATAATTACTTGAGAACGTATAAGTTGGTGATTTGCTCTTAGTTATAGTTTTGTATGAACCTTCTTATGTCCCTCATTCCGGTGACTCAGAGCTGAAAAATTAGAACATGAAGAGACTCGAGTGCCGCACTTCGTCAACCCAATTTTAAGATATATAACTATAGTGTGTTTTATGTATAGAAAAGAGGGAGCTGGATATTGAAAGAGGAAAATTGACAAAGGCTGGAATAAAAAATAAGAAACGAAAATGGTGCGCTTCCAGGGCGCTTTTGAGTTCTAAGACAATTGGGCTCTATCTCCTTCTCTTTTCCCGTTTAGGACGATGAACCGAAATTTCGAGGCTCAGGAACGTTAAGCCTCTATTTGTTGAGAAATTGACTATTACGCAATAAACATTTAGCAGAAAAAACATTCAACTAAGAAGGTTTTGGAGCAAATCCTCTTTAGATCTGAAAGATATGTTTGCAACATTGCTTGAATGCCTTGCATTCTTCTTCAGAATCGTGGTCTAAGTTGGTTCATAAAATGCATAAGTATACTATGCTTCTGCGTAAATCTTAATTCATTCTTCTTTTCAAAAAACCAGAGTTTTCGCAAAACCTCAAACACGGTCATTAATGGGCGCACTGTCTCGGAGGGGTCCAATACATAAAACATAACTTTAAATTGCACTCATCCAGACCTCAGCAACCACAAGGAAAAGCAGCTTTTGAAAACCGAAGAAACTCAAGGATATCTCATACTAAACATCCCCTACGCAAATATCAAGGCCGTGAAAAGCGATCCATTTATTAGGTGGCTGACATGTTAAACAAAAACAAAGAGACTTCAACACGAAGTTGAGGTCATGGAAGGTGCGATTGTTTCATTACATCTGACCTCAAGTTGGAATAATGGTTCAATAGATCTGTACAGGTTTTGGACTGAGGAGGAAACTCTGGAGCTTCACTATGGCCAATTTATTTATCAAAAAACAGACGTACAACTTTTTTCCGTACATCCACTAGAGGGAATCCCCTTTCTGCCGAAAAACAGATTTTAAAGAATATTTAACATTCTACCGTTTCATTTTTTCTCGTTGTGCTGTATGTCCTATATGCACTCCCGCACCGCACCTCGCTGCCAACTTCACATACCACAAACTTCAAACCAGCACTTGTACTTCTACCCCGTGAATCGTCGCCCGTTTTAGGCATCTTTTCCACTGTCCCCGTGTCGTAAATCTCCTAAAATTTAAACATAGGCGGTGGATTTAGATTTGAAGATTCCGGCTGGTTTTTTTATCAGGATTCTTCTGACATTTTTTGACGTTTTCTGACGTTTTTGCGTTTTTGCGTTTTCATTTTTAAGGCCTTGCCGCCGGGTCGCACCCTGGATTTTTTGGCTTCGGGTTTCGCACCGCCACTACCACTCCACACTTCCCAGAATCTCACCTGGAGTTTCATCTGTGGTTCTTCCGGTGCACTCTTCCCCTGACAACACACGCAATTACTCACGAAATTGGAGCTCGGGACTAGCCCAGGTTGACTCAAAAGTGGCAAATTATTACAATTCCAAAAAAAAAGATTGAAAAAAACCCATGTCTAAGAGACTTGACCGCCAAAACGTCTCCCCGGCGCTGGCGGGTGATGGTGCACGAACACAGGGCGGGATTTTCATGGAAACGCCCCGATCGCCCTCCCGCCTGACGCGTAGCCTATCGCCACCAAAACCGGGAGACAACATGAACACATACACGTCGTCGGCATCGCCCCGCCGCCGAGCAAATGGCCGGTCCTTGTTCAGCGACAGATACATTCCCAACCGTACAGGGATCGATCTTCAGGCCGCGTTCAGCTTATCCAACCAGAACGTGGTGCCGGACCTTCGAAACCGCCAGGGCCTGCCGGTGCATACTGGCAACGGGGCCGACGACAGCCTGGCCAACGAAATCGAGCTTCGTAAAGAAGAGGAGGCCAACCGCAACTTCTCCAGCGTGTTGAAGGCCGAGCTTTTTGGCGATAACGTGCCAATGGCCACGGCAGACCTCTCGCGCTCCACGGCAGCCCGAAACAGAGACATTCAGGATGCAAATGCCGATACACCCACACATATACGTTCGGCCAACTCCCGCTCCACGACAATCAATACATCGGCCTCGCGCAGCACGACACCGCCGCCAGCACCAGATTCCGGGGTTGCCGGCACGCCACGGCTGAAGACCAACTTGTTCACCTATCAGCTGCCGAGCAAAGCACGTCCCATTTCACGGGACTTGCAGCAGGAGTTGTTCTCGCTATCACCGGTGAGACAAGACTCGCAGAAATTCTTGCTCAGCCCGCAGAAGAAGCCACGCTCGATCTCGAAGGTACCATACCGTGTGCTTGACGCGCCGGAGTTGTCGGATGACTTTTACCTCAACTTGGTCGACTGGGGGTCGCAGGACGTGTTGGCCGTGGGCTTGGGTGATTCCGTGTACCTCTGGGACGGGCTGACGCAGCTGGTCGAGCGGCTTTGTGTGCTTGAGAACAAAGACAAGGTCACGTCGTTGAGCTGGATCGGCTCCGGTACGCACTTGGCGTTGGGCACGCTGAAGGGCTTAGTGGAGATCTGGGATGCCACCAAGATGAAGTGTGTGCGTACCATGACCGGCCATAAGCTCCGCGTGAGCTCTTTGGCGTGGAATGAACACATTCTCTCCAGTGGCTCTCGTGACAGGACTATTTATAACCGTGATGTGCGGGTGCAAAGCCACTTCATAAATAGCTTTGACTCGCACAAACAGGAAGTGTGCGGCTTGAGCTGGAACGTGGAGGAGAACAAGTTGGCGAGCGGTGGAAACGACAACCACCTATTCATCTGGGACGCCTTGAACACCAAGCCGCTTCATCAGTTCACGGAACACAACGCCGCCGTGAAGGCCATCGCATGGTCCCCACACCAGCGAGGGATCTTGGCATCTGGCGGAGGGACAGCAGACAAGACAATCAAGGTCTGGAACACACTCACGGGCAACCGCGTACACAACGTGGATACGGGGTCGCAAGTGTGCAATTTGATCTGGTCGAAAAACTCCAACGAGATCGTCTCGACACATGGGTTTTCCCGCAATCAGATCATTGTATGGAAGTACCCATCCATGCAGCAAATTGCCCAGTTGACAGGCCATACATACCGTGTGCTATACTTATCGCTATCTCCTGACGGAGAAACAATCGTGACCGGAGCAGGAGACGAGACACTACGATTCTGGAACGCTTTTGAGAAAAACAGGAACAACGAGCCGGCCTCCTCTGTGCTTATGGACGCATTTCTGCAATTGAGATAACTCTCATG
>JAJMCI010000454.1:0-10281 GCA_030565705.1 Metschnikowia baotianmanensis | reverse complement strand
GACGTAGTGGAGCTTGGCAAATAAACAATCACACTGGTGGTTCCACCGTTGAAGCTGGTGGTGGTCGTCGTGTACGTGTCAGTCCAGTATGACGTAGTATCCACAGAAGAAGACGTTGGAACCCTCACGATCACTGTAGAAGTACCATTCGGACCAAGAGACGTAAACGTCGAAGTGTACCTGTTAGCCCACGTGGTGGTTGTAGACGTAGTGGAGCTTGGCAAATAAACAATCACGCTAGTAGTTCCACCGTTGAAGCTGGTGGTGGTCGTCGTGTATGTGTCAGTCCAGTATGACGTAGTATCCACAGAAGAAGACGTTGGAACCCTCACGATCACTGTAGAAGTACCATTCGGACCAAGAGACGTAAACGTCGAAGTGTACCTGGAAGCCCATGTGGTAGTTGTAGAAGTGGTTGAGCTTGGCAAATAAACAATCACGCTGGTGGTTCCGCCATTGAAGCTGGTGGTGGTGGTCGTGTACAGGTCAGTCCAGTATGACGTCGTATCCACGGAAGAAGACGTCGGAACCCTCACAATCACAGTAGAAGTACCATCACGACCAAGAGACGTAAACGTCGAAGTGTACCTGTTAGCCCACGTGGTGGTTGTAGACGTAGTGGAGCTTGGTAAATAAACAATCACGCTAGTAGTTCCACCGTTGAAGCTGGTGGTGGTGGTCGTGTACGTGTCAGTCCAGTATGACGTAGTATCCACGGAAGAAGACGTCGGAACCCTCACAATCACAGTAGAAGTACCATTCGGACCAAGAGACGTAAACGTCGAAGTGTACCTGGAAGCCCATGTGGTAGTTGTAGACGTAGTTGAGCTTGGCAAAAGAACAATCACACTGGTGGTGCCACCATTGAAGCTGGTGGTGGTGCTCACTTCTGAGCCGGTCCAGTACGACGTGGTATCCACAGAAGAAGACACTGGAACCCTCACAATTACTGTAGAAGTACCATCAGGTCCGAGGGACGTAAACGTCGAAGTATACCTGGAAGCCCACGTGGTAGTGGTGGAAGTAGTTGAGCTTGGCAAGAGAACAATAACGCTGGTAGTTCCTGCATTGAAACTAGTCGTGGTGCTCGTTATTGAGTCAGTCCAGTATGACGTGCTGTTCACAGAAGATGAAGTTGGCACGATCACTACCACCGTTTTGGTGCCACTTCCATTCAAAGTGGTTGTTCTAGTGGTCCGACCGGCCCACGTGGACGTAGTGTATTCGGTTGAACTAGGAAGTAAGACGATGACACTGGTAGTTCCACCAACGAAGCTTGTGGTGGTGCTAACGACTGAACCGGTCCAGATCGACGATGTTTGGATATACGATGAAGTTGGCACGACGATAACCACACTTACTGTTCCATCAGACGTTCTGACCAGGGTAAATGTGCTCAATCCGGACCATGAAGTAGTTCTGGTGATACTGTCGTTCGGCACGAGAACAATTACACTAGTGGAAGAGCCGGAAACACGTGTCAGGGTTGTCGCAAACGAACTGGGCCAACGAGAAGTGACACGAGTGATATTGGGGTTCGGCACGAGAACAGTAACAGTTGCTGTCCCACTCACAATGTTCGTAGTTGATGAAGTGACAGATTTGTCCCAAATGGTAGTAAGAGTCGTAGCAGCACTTGGTACAATCACAATGATAGTGGTGTTCTTTCCATCCGAGATTGTCGAAGACGAAGTGAACGACTCCAGCCAAGTGGTAGTGGTGGTGAATTCTGTGGGGTATGGCACTTTAACAACTGGGGTTCCAACTCCATTAGTTCCGGTCACAGTAGTCAATGTGGTATAGGATCCAGACCAGGTCGAGGTAGATGTAGATGGCCTGGGAACTTGAACAACCGGGGTTTCAAAAGAGTCAGTGCCCGTCAGCCATGTCAACGTTGTAAACGTGCCAGTCCAGGTGTTCGTTGTTGTTGCCGGGCAATAATCAGAGGGAACGATATCGTAAAGATCCTGACCAATGTCAGCGACTTTCGCACCAGAAGGGCTCACGTACCCAATTGCAAGAATACAATGCATCACCCAATTATTGTACAAAATCTGAAGCGGATAGTAATGGCCTGCCTCGAATTCGTACGACCGCAGAACAGATGATACCTCAAGACTATCGATAGTAAGCTGATCTGTTATGATGTCATTGATAGTTCCACAACATCTATTGGGATAAGGAAATTTGATCGTTATAACGTTATCGGCGCTGAAAGTGAATGCGTATGTACCAGTTTCTTTTGCCAAAAACCAGGTATTGATTTCCATCGTGAAGTTAGTGAAAGTAAGGCTCACCCCATAAACAACACCCCACTTAGGCTTCCAGTCGGTGTAATACATTACTCTGAAATTGAGAACAGACTGATTGTCAACATAGGCTAATTCACCCCATCTCTTGTAGAAATCCGTCCCAAAAAAAATAGGGTCACTCGACAGCCGATCGGCAATCGGAAACTTGTAAAACTGTGCAGCAAATCCAGGTGTCGCCTCACTGGCGAGGCACCCCTTTCGTGCTACAACAGCGGCTAGCCACGATAGTAACCAGATTAAAAATAGCATTGTTTCTTACGGGAAAAAAAATTTGCGGCAGGCAGCAACGGGAATTAAATATCCCTCGCCGCCCAGAAAAAAACATTTCAAATTCGTTGGCCGGATTTTCGCACCGGATTGCCTAAACCGGAAAAGACTTTTTCATCTGCATTTTGCACCATCAGCGTTTTGTTTTGCATTTGCTTACTCCGATCCCTGCATTTTCAGACGGTGTTTTGTACACACACCTCTTCTTGCGCTGGTTTATTTTTTCCCCTTCTTGAGCACGTAACTCCGGGCCGTTGTAAGGGTTTATTTATTGCGCTCGTGATTTCAGGCTGTCATTGGCTGGCGACTCGGGAGCCGCATGCATGGCTCCGTTTGACGATTGTTTTTTCACTTTGCTTACGCTCAGCGACAAACATCAAAAAATTCCCGCAAAGGTTTCGCAAAGATTCCGGCTTTTCATGATCGCTTTTTGGCTTTGCCTCAAAAGTTAGGTTAGGTTAGAGTTACGATTTTCTAAATTAAATCGGGTGAGGCAGAGATTGTTTACAAAATCAAGGCGTTTCATAGCAACCTCCAGATTTTAAGCTTTTTGCGAGATGTACTGTTGTCATTTTGCGCGGCAGCAAGCTAAAATCTTCCGACCTCCTCGGGGAGTCTGGAAATCCAGCAAGTGCTCAGACCTACCTCCACTACATAGACCCTTCGATCAGAGATACCCTTTGTCCAAATAATTGGTGTATCTGTTTCGCGACCGGAAAAATGCGTTCTGTCCAATAGTGCGTAGTAATGGAAGTACCCGCCCCCTATCCTGAGGCGATGGACGCGGTGGAGGTGATATCACATAGTTAGAAATGGCGTAGACTTGGTGGCGTGACTGAACCTGCGATTCAGGGCACGCAACCTCTGTTCGCAGAACGGGCTGTGGCAAACCCAGCTCGCCCATATACGATTTTTTTTCGTGTACTCTAGCTTCCATTCACCTGAAAACTCAAAGTTTAATTGAGGCTGCCAGGGAGTTACGTTGGTGGCAATTATATACTCTGCTTATTTTTCGAGAAAGAAACTGGCTAGTATCCTGGGCGGGAGGCGATCGTGATTGCCTTCGTTCTAAAATTAGAAACAGCAAACCTTTCATCACACGTGCCGATGAGCAAAACTGTACCGCGGCATGAGGTTGCGTACGCTCCACGGCTACTTGTATCCCTTCACCTGATAGGTGCGAATAAAAGCGCAATTCCCGCAGATCGCCCAGTGTGGCTCATTTTTAGAGCTAAGAAATGCAAACGCCTTTAACAAAAGTGTAACTTAGGACACCCCGAATACACTGTGCCCGAGCAATGCATGAGCTTCGAGTGCACTGTATTCACGCTTGCTTGTTCTCCTCTACACTCTTCCAAATTCGGCAAAGCATTTGTTGTTGTGGGTTGCTCTCACCCCTACAAGCATCAACGAGAATCTGCGAAGCTTCTCAGCTTCTTCAAGTTGTCGATGCATACTGCCTCATGCTTCGTGGCCCAAGAAAACTCGAGCCGATGGAACAAATTTTCAGACAGCATGCGAAGTGTGGCTCAAGCAAATTAATTTGGCACTGCTCGCCTTCCCATGCACAGACGCTCCCGCAGCAAGATGCTGAGATATTTTGGGACTAAGAATTTTGACTGACAGGATGAAGACCTACCATGACTTACATCTGTTGACTGAATCTCAATATTTATTCAGTTTGAGTCGATAGATCACCTCTCAGCGAGAAGGAAAATACGAACGGAAGAACTCTACAAGCGTGATGACCCAGAGCTTCCGCAGAATGCCTTCAGCCCGAGGTCAAAAGGCCGCGAGAGCATGCGCCTCTTTTTGCCGTGAATACTTTTCACTTGCTACTGAGAATTCTTGGCATTCTTGGCCGGATTTACAACAGAGCACGGTGCTTTTGCGTGTAAAATTCTTCCGAATTTGGTCATATATCGTTACCCCTATTTCAAGAGGCAGATTTGCGCAACTAGAAGGAGATGATAAAACGGCGGGATTCTCAAAGCTGGGGGAGCAAAATCTACATTTGTGGATCACCATGTCACGTAAAGATAGTCGAATTTTTTGAGGTCTGGACGGCTTCTGAAAATTTCCTGGGCAAGACTTAGAGAACACAAAACACCCGCAAATGCAACATCAGAGTTGTGAAACCAGTCACCATGCGTCACGTGGAGGCGGTATGCGCAGTGCGCCAAGAGAAGAGGGTGGTTTTTTTTTTTCACCCGGTGATTGGTATAGAAAAAGTAGGGGAAAAACTTAAGAACAGCGAACAATTCCAGGTATTATAATTGAGGGATACCAAGTAGAGTGGGATCAGAACACTCTTCAAGATGACCCATCAATCCACCTCCTTATTATGGTACACAATGTGCGCGACACCTAAACATGCGTCTATGCGTACATGTTGTTCCAGAAGAGGAACGACCAAGCGAGAGCTGTGGCGCACCTTTGCAGGCTGGGCTTCCTGTTGAGCATGCTCAGTGAAAAATATGCCCTCCCACGTGAATGCCCTCGCGTAAAAGCGGTGCACCGATTCTCAAATGCGCTCAAATCCGCATTAGGCTTATGTGCACTAGCAGCTGGTTCTAAGCATGTAGAAGCGGGCTCCACGGTAGAGGCTGTGGGCAAAAGCGCCATTCCGATCATCTCAAACTCAAATTAATACAAAGAACACAAGATTTTGAATATTCTATAATTGATTACAGCCTAAAAAATTAAGCCTCTTTTGTCTGCTCCGACAAAGTACAATGCAAAGTATCAGGTGAAGAATAGCTTGCGCATTCATAACATTGGCTTGACCTTCCTGACTTCCTCCAACACGAGCGTAAATGAATCGAGGCACCCGGGCCGGAATTTGATTATCTTCGGTAAAATTTTCTATATATGGAAGTCCCTTCCGTCAGTTTCTTCGAGCAGGCGATAACCAACACACATTTTCCATTCGAATCACCCCTTGAGTTTTTGTGAAGTAAAAAATTGCTGAACCCTTTTACCTCCAGCTCCTGCTATCTTTGTAGCAGCCGCCATACACTGCATCCGAAAATTTGAGAGTTAAAATCACATACATATTCCTGGCCGATGGGATGTCGTTCTCCATATAATATCATCGGCTCTTACCTTTAGGTTGGCCTCACGGTGGTTCGGTATTCTTAGAAGGAGGCATGAGCATGAGGTCCTTGGTCTGCTCAGTTTGGTATTTGCCAACCCGCCCCGGTTTTGGGTGACTGCGGTAGAGAAGAAGAATGTGCATATCACAGAAGTATGAATGTCGTGGTGGAAATACCAATTGGGTGAATTTTCTCTATCTTCAAAACTTTCTTTCAAAATGGGGTCAATAGCATCGATACAGTCAGCACCCTTGGGCTTTATTGTCGGCGTCATACCGTGTCTGTGGTACGCTGTGAGGCATCTAAAAAAGCTTCGCTAAGTCACAAACTTAGCTGGCAAAAGGGAACTTCTCTTTCGTAGCATGGTAGCATATAGTAGAATAATACTGTCTCTTATATTTCGGAAAACGATTTCTAGGGAAAACATCTAATGCTTTTACTATGAAACGAGCTACTTACAAGAGTGGGATTCAACCCAGCAAGTCACGCATCTAGAGGGCTTCCTTCGAACGACTCGCTTAGGTGTGGTGTACTGGAAAGAAATAATGTTTCAAAAGTGACACAAAGTTGAGTGAGGCAACCCTCACACGATTCCTCAAATGAAATGAATTTACCCAAGGGATCTCTTCCCTGCCTTGTATCGCCAAGTTGAATCGCTGGATTGTGTTTATGTCAAAGGATCATAATATGTGCTCTCCAAGAGCTCGAGACCACTGTTCATGCGGAGGAGAGGTGAAGATTAGTAGTTCAGCTTCGTTGAGACTGACCGTTTGAACCTCATAAGAAAAGTTTGCTAATACAAGTCAGGTGAAGTGAATTTTCTAACGATGTATCACCTGGATCTAACGTCTCCTCGAGGTACAAAGGCGCCTTAGTCCCGACCTGGCGCCACCTGAGACTGACAGCCTGCCACTCATTGGAGAGGTGAGTCAAGATCTGGCTCTCCGGATAGTCTGCAACCAAATAGCACGAATGTTTTGTTTCAGATGACTCGTCGTGTAGGGGCATAAGAACCATAATCAAGTGAATGGAGGGCCGTGGAGCCATTCCGTGCTGACCATTCGTGTTTGTGTGACTCTTTTAAAGAGATTCGCTATTGTTTTATATCCATTTTCTGGACAGATCTAGGTAAACTATCCCGGCCGCATTGGTGGCAGAGTTTCTTGATTCTTTTTTCTAAACGATCGAAAAGCGGCACCCTGTACTGCGATTTGTTCTGGTCTTCCGCCAGAGTGTGGCGACAGGTTTGGCACCACGCAGGCTCACATCTAATTCAGGAAGGCATAAATAATATAGCCTCTTCTGAAACTTGTGGGTCCGCAGGACTGCCTTTCTCCATGCTTCGATGTGGTGGATTTCATTGCGTTCAATTGTCCAACCTAAGTGCTTGTAAAACCTGATAGAGCTCGCCAACAAGACATCATTCCACGAGAAAAAGGGCACCATATTGTTTCTGCCTGAGGGTCGTTTATAATAATCTTTATCATGTGATGAGCCGGCATGAGTATGCGTAGCTGTGGATATAGTTCTTTTGCCTCTTTCAAAACAAACACGCCAGCCCGCTGACCTTTCACTTGGATGTTCATGTTGATCACACCATACTCGTCATTTGCAGGCCTGTCACAAAAAATTTCGTGAGCGGAAAGTTCTCCAAAAGATCTTTTTGAATCCATTTTCCCATTGGCCAAACTCTGAACAAGGTCGTGGTAGACTGTTGAAAATTTCACAAGTTGGACTTTTCCTTTGACTAGCTCAATGCTATTGAACAGGGTGTATCCTAATTAAAAGCCTATAAGATGAAGATCCATGATAAACTTGTCCCAAAATTTTCCCTTAAGCGGGAGCCCAGGATGATCTGTACACTTGTTTCAGATGTGTGTTGAGAATAGGGTGAATTGGGAAAACCCTGCAAACTGGAGATCAAGGCCTCAGAGATCTGACTTATTTTCATGATTATCAAACCAATGGTGACTTATTCAAAACTATTCCGCCACAGCCTCAACGCTGGTTCAAACTAAGTTTGTGCTGGTTTTACCAAGCTTTGGAGCACGTAATTACAATGAAAAATATTTGGTCACATTGCACGACCGCGAGCAGCAATGAGCAAAAAAGATTGCAGACCGGGCGAGGTAAACGGTTTTTTTTTCTTTCTCGACGCGAAACGAATAAACGAAACGATTGCTGTGTGTCGTGCACGAAATCCGAATATTTCAGATTCGCGAATATTTTCCGCTGTGGGATACCGCCCGACACCTTCTCTGATGCTTTTCCATCAAAAAGGTATTAAATTACATGAATTGACGAATCAAGAGTATATGGATGATACTTTGGTTATCAATAAAGAGATCCCAAGTGATTTCTCGGAGATTTTTGTTGTTTTGTGGAAATTAAGAGAGGCTCTAATATCTACTACAAAGTGAGACCCTTTTTTCTTGATATTGCCCAGAATTCGTAAACGGGAATCAATATTCGCGAATATAATGATTTTTTGTGTGCATGTTATGATGTAGACCTGAGTCAGGGTTCTAGACCTGAGTCAGGGTTCTAGCCCTGACCCTGCGCGTAGCTGTAGGCTGTAG
Organism: Metschnikowia baotianmanensis; assembly: GCA_030565705.1. NCBI lineage: Eukaryota > Fungi > Ascomycota > Pichiomycetes > Serinales > Metschnikowiaceae > Metschnikowia > Metschnikowia baotianmanensis. Next base: position 2,028 of record JAJMCI010000454.1, on the reverse strand, counting down.
GTCGGGTCGTGCATGTACCGGAGTACTGTGCGACCCTCTCTGGGTCGCGGGTGAAACGGTCATCAATATTTTGGCTACCCGATTTGGTTTTTTGCGCACTTGTTCATCAGCTGACCCGACCGAAAATGAACACACGATTGCCTCCATAGGGAATCCAAACACTAATATCTTACATTCTTTATTTATAAAAAGATGTTCCTTCCCATCCTTACAAAAAGATCGCTGGATTCCGTACATTTTTCGCACATTTTCCGCGCGTCGTGCGAAAACTATTTTTGATCTGTTCAAATTATTTTTTTCTTTTTTTTCCTTTCAAAAAGCCAAAAAAGAAAATTTTTGCGAAAACATTGATGACTGTTTCAACCCTTAGCCCAGAAACAGTACAGCTGTTCAAAAAATCTATAACCCAACGCGAGGTCATATCCAACGAATCACATCTAGCGGATGATCTACAATGATTTCGACCTGACCTCTACTTCGTGTTGAAACAAAATTTGTCAACTAACGTATATCACCACCACCTCGGACAGTAAACGCGAGACGCGTCTTCTTTTGTATATTTTTTTTTCAAACTCCTGCAATGCCACGAATTCGAAATGAAAAATCCTCGAACTTGGAGACAAAAGAGATTCGAATCAATTATGCCATGAAAGATTTAAAAGACGGAAAATTTTTGCCTGTGAGAGCTGCAGCGAGGTGGTACGACATACCCTCCTCAACTTTAAGTGATCCGATTCATGGGCGCCAATCTCTTGGCGCAGCACATGAAAAATACACATTATTGACAACTGGTGAAGCACGTTGCTTGTGAAATGGATCATGTCTATGATTTTCCAAGAACTACAGCCTCGGCCGCAGGGTGTCCGAAATATGGCAAAAAACATTCTCGCGTCGCGTCGAACGTCCGTGCAGTTAGAAGTTGGGGTAAACTGAAGAACCAGTTTCATCAGAAGGCACCCGGAGCTTGCAATTCATCGCTCGAAGCGCTACGATTACCAAAGAGCAAAATGTGAAGACCCTGAGGTCATGAATGCGTGGTTCAACGTTGTACAAAACGCGCTCACTGAACACGGCTTTGATCCTATGACATTTACAATGTTGACGAAACCGGCTTCATGATGGGCCGTACGCTGTCTAAAAGAGTCATGATAGGCATTGACAAATGATTCAAAGATTCGGACAAGCTCCGTGAAGGCATTCTTTGAAGAGTTGCGAACCCTTGCCGAAAACTCGTCGCACTCGGACCAGATAGCGAACAACAGAATCACTGAAATGTTTGTCACACAGAAACAAGGAAAAGAATTCAAGAATAAAACCAAAAAAGAGAATTACCAATAAAACTTATCTTTTGCTCGATAGCTTGAATCCAGTGTGCCAAAAGCTGGAAAAGGTGACACGAGCGAAAACTCCAAACTGTATTGACCCACTCTCAAACCCACATGATAAAATAAAAAGAAACTGTGGAAACTGTGGAAAGCAAGGACATAAGAAATTGGCATGCATCGTTTTGTCTGATGAAATTTAAATGCTATGTATAACTAAGTTAAATACGTAATCTTTGCATTACACATTATCACTAGGGTGCGAAATCATGATAGTGTCCGAGCTGGTGGTGTTGTACGATACATGCTATTCTATCGTATTTCCTTTGCAAACGGGAAAAACCTCGATCCGAGGACTCGTTGTTGGTCTTTAGGCTGTTTTAGGGCGCAAGATCACGTGACTGCGAGTCAGCGTGTTGGGCACGACCTCTCGGACATCGACGGGGAAAGTTTTTATGGTCAGGTAGTCTCGAAAGGCGGTTTTTCTCTTGGAACTGAAAGAAGATATACAGTAGTTGACTAATGGAATCCGTCACCAAATTCAAAAAAAAAGTGGGCTCGATATCCAAGTGGGCTCGACCGTCTGTGTGATGTACTGATGTTATTCATATATCCTGTATATAGAGTAACACGTGACTATATCGGAGGAGGCACGGTTTGCTTAATGGCAAACTTAGTTTGTGGCTTCACGAGGCAGTGAACGGAA
>JAJMCI010000453.1:0-10324 GCA_030565705.1 Metschnikowia baotianmanensis | reverse complement strand
TGCAGGGGTGTGTAGATATCTATTCCTATCTAAACCTAAAAGAGACTTGTCCTCCAGTCTACTCTGCGCCCGGTGGGCGCCTCAAGACCTACGGCCGCGTCGGCTACGGTCACGTGCGCATACACGTGACCTACACCTATACAGGTACACACCATCATGTCCAGGGCTGACGCCCTAGACCGGCTAATACTATAACAAGTTATATATAAAACCTCTAACCCATTGTACTGATGAGCAACTGTCTGATCACCAATTCTATTCTTAGTGACCTGGTCACGATTCTGCGAGATCGTCCAAATCGATTTGGATTCTCTTACCTGTTTCGATTTCTCGAAGTCGAGACGAATTTATTTTCCAGATTGTAATTTTAAATCTTCAGTCGTTATTTGTGAAAAAAAATAATTTCATCCCCCAGCTAATGAGATATGGAAATTGGAAACCTTTCGTAAAATTCGAGAAAAAAGCTTTTCATTTTATAAAGTTGTCTAAAGATTTACATTCACTTCTCGGCTCATATATATGTGTTTAAGATCAAAATGCCAGTCTTCTTGCAGTCCTAGAGTCTATCAGCTTGTTTAGCCCGCCCGCTCACGATCGATCGCAAGCGATACATCACGCTTCACGCCACAAATGTGTTTTCTTTTTTCGAATTCATATTGATTAGCGGCATGAATAGATCTTATCATAATTTTAGTACCTCTAAAGGATCTATCCTTGCGTATGCTCCTCCCAACGCAAGCGGCCACTATTGTTGCAAAAGCGGACCCAGATGATCGTGCATTAACCAGAATTGAAAATTTTGTTCTATACAAACTGCACTGAGGTTTCAGTTGAGATTCACATACACGTTCCAGTCGATACTCAAATTCCATAATGTTGAGGCTATTAGCAAAGGGACGGGTTTCTAAATTGGCTCAGTTGCCCTTTTTGCCTCGAGTCTCTGTCGGCAGATACCATTCAGCGGAGCTAGACAAGTCCCTCGGCACGAAGTACGACTCTCTAACAGACTATGGTTCATACAAAAACAGCATATTTACACACAGATTGCCTGAATCCACGGCACAACAGTCGCCCCCTTTGACTTCATTGCATTCTCGTTTGAGGTTGCCTGACTCATACTCGTTCTCCACCTTATCCCAGGCTCTTAATTTGGATAAATTTGGAGGGTTGGCTAACAACTTTGGTCTTAACACGTTGGGAAAGAACTTTCTTTCTTACTATGTGACTGAATCGTTGTTGATGAACTATCCAAGACTTCCAATGACAGTACACAATGCTGCCATCGATGCTTACATGGGCTCCGAAGTATTGGCTGAAATTGGCAAAAGCTGGGGTATTGAAATCGACAAGACTTCAAAGTTACAAAAGCACATTTCCAACGAACCAGAGACTTTGCAATACGGTAAATTGAGATTCATCTTCGACCAACACAAAGAGCTGGCGCAAGAGTCCGGTGTCTATGAACTTGCTGCTGAGGAAGCGTCCACGTTTGATTCTGCCTCATTGACTTTTTTGTCAAAGGAGCAAGAGGCGTATGCGTCCGCCGTCCGAGCCATTATTGGTGGCTATTACACTCATGTAGGTGAAACTGCCACCAAAGAATTCATTACGAAGCACATCTTATCGAGAAATGTCAAGTTGTCCGAAATGTTTCAATTCAGCAAACCAACCCGAGAGTTGACTAGAGTCTGCGAGAAAGTGGGACTTGATGCTCCTCTTGAAATCAGACTCATTGCCGAGACAGGAAGATTGTCTGCGCATGCGATCTACGTAGCCGGGGCTTTCTGCGGTGGAGAAAAGTTGGGCGAGGGCTTGGGATCTTCCTTGAACGAGGCTAAGACGAGAGCCGTTACTAATGCATTATTATCCTACTACCTATACACTCCCGTCAACGATGAAGGCAATGAAATCAAGTTGCCTAGCGATGAAAACTACAAATTTGAAGGTATCGTCGGCCTGGGAGACGTTACGATCTGATCCACCTTGTACATATACAGTGTAAAATAACACAGGAAATTCACGCCCACGTCATAATGTAGGACAAAGTTCAGGGTAGATAGATCTATCTGTTTTGAGAGCGACAAAATTTGATACGAAAAGATGCAATACTTAAGACTGCTTGAAACGTTCAATAAGACTTGCTTAAGCTCGCTTTAAAAGTTGAGAGTGGTGCATAGAGTCGCTTCTCCATCACCTCTCAGCTAAAACATGGAGGTGCCATGTGCTCGGTCGGAGTCAGATTAATTCGGAGACCTTGGTGAGGGCGCATCTGACTACTTAGACAGAAAAAAAAAAGATTTGCGGCTGGAACGACTTTCCCACGATTGCCTTTTCTAAACCCAAATCCTAGAATTTCTATTGAAAATTTCGCCATGTCCAGCTTGAATATTCTTGTTGTTGGTAACGGTGGCAGAGAACACGCTATCGCCTGGAGATTGGCACAATCTGCCAGCGTCAGCAAAATCTATGTTGCCCCAGGTAACGGAGGTACCTCTACCATTGGGGACAAGGTCATAAACGTCCCTGAATTATCGGGTTCGCCAAAACATTTTGACGCTTTGCAAAAGTTTGCTATCAAAGAGCAAATTGCTTTGGTCGTCCCTGGACCTGAACAGCCATTGGTTGATGGCATCTCGACCGTCTTTACGAAGGTTGGAATCCCTGTCTTTGGCCCATCTGCTAAGGCCGCTGTAATGGAGGGCTCCAAGGCCTTCTCCAAGGTCTTCATGGACAAGCATAACATACCCACTGCCAGATTCCAGAACTTTACCAACGTGGAGGAGGCCAAGAAGCACATCGAGGAGATTGACTACAAGATTGTGTTGAAGGCCGATGGAATCGCCGCTGGAAAGGGTGTTTTAATCCCAGAAACCAAGGAAGAGGCTTTGGCCGGCTTGAACGAGATCATGGTGGCCAAAAACTTCGGCGATGCTGGTGACGAAATCGTCATCGAGGAGTTTTTGGAAGGTGATGAGTTGTCCATCTTGACTATCACCGATGGATACTCCTTCTTCAACCTCCCTGCCGCTCAAGACCATAAAAGAATCGGTGATGGTGACTTGGGCTTGAACACCGGTGGTATGGGTGCGTACGCCCCAGCCCCAATCGCTACTCCTGAGGTGTTGGCCAAGATTGACGAGAGAATCATCAAGCCCACTATTGATGGTATGAGAAAGGACGGATACCCAATGTGCGGTGTCTTGTTCACTGGTATTATGTTGTCCCCAACCAAGGAGCCAAAGGTCTTGGAATACAACGTGAGATTCGGTGACCCAGAGACCCAAACTGTCTTGCCTTTGTTGACCAACGACACCGACTTGGCAGAGGTCATGCTTGCCGCTGCTGAACACAGATTGGACTCCGTCACGATCAAGACTAAAAGGGACACTTTTTCGACGACAGTTGTCATGTCTGCTGGTGGATACCCAGAAACCTACGGAAAAGGCGATGAGATCACAATCAAAACACCACCTACTGACACCTACATTTTTCATGCCGGTACTTCGGAGACCGGCGGCAAGATCGTGACGTCCGGCGGAAGAGTCATCGCCTCGACTGCCACTGCCCCTACGCTAAGAGAGTCCGTTGACAAGGCCTACGTTGGTGTTGACCACGTTTCTTTTGACAAAAAATACAACAGAAAGGACATCGCCCACAGAGCTTTCAGGGATGCCCAGAAACTTAATGCTGGTGTCACTTACGCCGAGGCAGGTGTGTCTGTGGACAACGGTAACTTGTTGGTTGAGCAAATCAAGGCCAGAGTCAAGTCGACCGCAAGAGCTGGTGCCGATTCTGACATCGGTGGATTTGGCGGTTTATTTGACCTCAAGGCTGCCGGCTACGATGGCGCTGACACTTTGTTGGTCGGCGCCACTGACGGTGTCGGAACCAAATTGAGAATTGCTCAGATCATGGACATTCACGACACCGTGGGTATCGACTTGGTGGCCATGAATGTCAATGACTTGGTCGTGCAGGGTGCCGAGCCTTTGATTTTCCTTGACTACTTCGCTACCGGTAAGCTTGATGTCAACATTGCTGCCAAGTTTGTCAGCGGTGTTGCCGATGGCTGCATCCTTGCCGGCTGTGCCTTGGTGGGAGGTGAGACTTCCGAGATGCCTGGTATGTATGACGAGGGTCACTACGACACTAACGGTACCGCTGTAGGTGCTGTTTCCAAATCCAAGATTTTGCCAAAGATCAGCTCTATGCAGTCAGGCAATGTCTTGATTGGATTGAAGTCTGACGGTGTGCACTCGAACGGTTTCTCGCTTGTTCGCCACATAATTCAGAAGTCTGGCCTCGACTACAAATCCGTTGCTCCATGGACCAAGAGCGGCAAGACCATTGGCGAGGAGCTTTTGGTTCCAACCAAGATCTACGTCAAGCAACTTCTTCCATCGATCAAGAAGGACTTGTTGCTCGGAATGGCCCACATCACCGGAGGTGGCTTGGTGGAGAACATCCCACGTGCTTTGCCCAAGAATTTGAAGGCTCAAGTTGACTTGAGTGCATGGAAGGTTCCAGCAATTTTCAAATGGTTCGGTAAGCAAGGTCAAGTGCCTATTGCTGACTTGTTGAAGACGTTGAACTTGGGTATTGGTATGGTTCTTATCGTTGAAAAGGCCAATGTGGACGCCGTTCTTGCCGAGCTCAAACAAGCAGGTGAGGACGCTGTGGTGATTGGTGATTTACAGGAGAGAAAGGCTGATGAGGAGCCTTGTGTCGTGAGCAATGCTGAAGGACTCTACTAAGATATTGGCCCAGGAGAGTACATTAAAGAATTAATAAATCAAATTTAGATAAAGGTGTCACGAGAGTTAGTGCGAATGAAATAATTCATATGAGCGCAAGATGATCCATATTCAACCAGGCTTCCAACGGCCGCCTATTGTTCAAGCAATAAAAAAGAAGAAAAAAAGAAGGGATTTCGCAGCCCCGCCCACAGTTAAATTTGGAGAGAAGACGCGAGGCCCCTCACGTGCGATGGCATGCTTCTGATTGACTCGACAATGCACTCCCGCACACTTCTCGAAGTAGCAACAAGAATGAACCCGCAAGAGCGAGGAATTTCGAAGCAATCAATGGAAATAAGATCCCGGATAAGTCAAATTCAATTAAGTGTAGTCTTTTGTTTTTTGGCCTCGAACCTCTGTTGAACCCTGCTGCACGCGGGCTAAAATCACAGAATTTCCGGGCAGCATTGCGCGGTTGCTGATTAATGCTGTATGAAGGCAGCCCATGGCCGACATCGTAGAGTGGACCGTACCAGTCAGAGGAGTCAGAAAAGTCACTCTCGAGAATCCCAAGGAAGGCGTGCCAGAAGTTGTCAGCGGCCCGAAAACCGAAATACCTCGATTTCCAATAAAATTTTCGCGCCCTGAGAGTTCAAGTGTGTCAGAGAATCCTCCTTTACTCCGCTCTATAGATTTGTCTGGGGCCCTTCTCACACCATGGGATTGCTATCACTCGGCACGCCTCTTGACTGGCACAGCTCCAGAAAGCACAATGAACACGTCCGTGCCAATGGTATAGCGCAGTTGAGAAACATTCTTCGCCAACATGCAAAGAGAAAGAACGATCACTTCTACTGGGGTGATGAAGTGGAGTACATGCTCCTCGACATGGACCGGGAGAACAGGACGGCAAGATTGGCTATCGATCAAGATTCTATCTTGTCAGATTTAAACGATCCACTGAAACCCGAAGTCTTTGATAAGGCAATCAGTAACAATGTTAGTTTCCATCCAGAGTACGGTCGTTATATGATAGAGGCCACACCGTTGAAACCGTACGACGGAAACGCTCTAGGAGACTTTCTGTACGTCGAGGAAAACATGATCAAGCGAAGAGAAGTAGCACAATCGGAGCTACCCTCGAACATTGTTCCTGTGACATTGACCGCATTCCCACGCATGGGATGCGGAAATTTCACTTCACCGCACGCGAAGCCCATTGGGCCAGCCTCACAGTCCTTGTTTCTTCCCGATGAGATTATCAACAGACACGCTAGATTCCCAACATTGACTGCTAACATCAGGAAAAGACGCGGTCGCAAAGTGGCCATCAATTTGCCAATGTACCCCGATGTCAACACGAAGTTGATGGATGATTCAATTCCTCACCGGGACTTGTTTCAATCCGACGAGGAACCTTGGATTGGTGCTGCAAAACCTGGTCATGTCTACATGGACTCTATGGGCTTTGGTATGGGATCTTCGTGTCTTCAAGTCACAATGCAAGCATCGAATATTGAACAAGCTCGTTACTTATACGATGGCTTGGCCCCTCTCACCCCCATCATGCTTGCCATCTCTGCCGCATCTCCTATCTTCAAAGGATTCTTGGTGGATCAGGATGTGAGGTGGAACGTTATCAGTGGCGCTGTTGATGACCGTACATTTGCCGAGGAAAACTTGGAGCCCTTTTCTGGCTACGACTTGTTTGGCGGCTTAGATGTGGCTGATCTGTTAAAACAACACGTGGAGTATTTGGGTGGGGGACGTGGTGTCAATGGCGACAAAGTTGTCAACAGCTTTGGCGATACTCTGATGTATACTTTAGACGGCAAACCCATCCAGAAGCTTTCCAAGTCGCGGTATGAGTCGATTGATTCGTACTTGAGTGACGAGAAGTATCACCAAAGTAACTCGTACTTCAAGAAAGAGTACAACGACCTTCTCTCTCCAATTAACAAGAATATCTACGATCAGCTTACTGAAGACGAGAATTTCGATCACCCGTTGGCGCAACACTTTGCCCACTTATTCATTAGAGACCCCTTGGTCATATTCAGCGAACGAGTTGACCAAGATAACGAACTAGAAAACGATCATTTTGAAAACATTCAACTGACAAACTGGCAGACGTTGAGATTCAAGCCCCCCGCCTTGTATTCGAAAGATACACCTTCCGAGGTGTTGGCTAAGACACCAGGTTGGAGAGTCGAGTTTCGTCCAATGGAGATCCTGTTGAACGACTTTGAGAATGCAGCTTACTCAGTCTTCATTGTTTTAGCGAGCAAGGCCATTCTCGAATTTAATCCGGATTTCTACATTCCTATCCTGAAGATCGACGAGAACATGAAACTCGCCCACAAAGTTGATGCTGCCACACAAGGCTCGTTCTGGTTTAAAAATCCTACTCGCTGGAATGTTGATAACGACATTTTCAAAGGCTTCGATTTGAGTTGGTTCGACCGTTTCCTCCATGACGGGAACGACTTGCTCTGCAACAATGCTGTATACTTAAATGGATACAACGAGAGCAACGGCAAAATTTCTCAGGAGTTTGATGACGAAGAGCCCAACGAGGTCAGACTAACCGCCGATAAAATCATCAATGGTGGCGATAACTTCCCCGGCTTGATCAGAATGATCGTGAAGTATGTATCGAGAAGATTGGTACCGGAAACGTGTGTGGGTTCCAACAAACATTGTAAAACCGGAGCCGCTGCTCAGCAGTTGACAGCGATTCAGCGTTACTTGACTTTGGTTAGTGGCAGAGCAAGCGGTAAGATACCTACGACCGCACACTTCATGAGAGACTTTGTAATGAGGCACCCTGATTACCAGAGAGATTCAAAGGTGAGTGAGTTGATCAACTTTGACTTGGCCGAGTTGGCAATCAACATCACTGCCTTGGACAGCAACCAAGACGACTTGTTGAGGAAATTCTTCGGAGAAGATATATTCAGCTACCTTGAATCCAAGAGGGGTTCAGCTGTCTAATTTTCCGAAGCCGGATACTGAGCAAGCACGTACTTAAATTAGAGCAATCTTTAAATAATGACATAATGTTTTGCAGTTTTTTCCTCGGTTGAAGAAATAATCCGCGTAATGAGAAATTAGGGTAACTTGGTCACGCGACAAGTTGGCATTCGGGAACTTAAGATTCGAGCGATTAATAAAAAGAAAGAGTTTAAAGATGAACTAAGTGAAAAATGTTCAAGACAAAACTTCGAAATCCCATATCCTCTCACTATCTATGGCGAGGTACTTAATAAAGCAGAGGCCTGGGCGTGGTGTTGATCTTGGCAGAAGTCCATATTGGGTGGACGAATTTGCGACACGCGACACCGCCCTGGCTCGATGGCTGGTCCATGTATGGGTATCCCCCTGCTTCGAACGATCAAATGGTAGCGGCCTGAGAATCAAAACAGATATTTAGGAAACTTAGTCGTTTTCTTGTCATCTACGTATTTTATCTACTATTTGCGTTCAAATGTGATATTTGCTCTGCTTGCTAAGAAAAGCGGGGCCCCGAAAAAAATGACGCGCACTGCACAGTGAACCTGTCTAGCGTCGGGACTCGAAACGGAAGCGTTGCCCACCGTACGTGCTTCTCGACATACTCTCCTTTTTCGAAACCCAGGCTTAGGCAAGCAGACAAAGAGATATTCACAAAATAGAGCAAACAATTCTGTTTCAGCTTGACATTCTTATCAGTGAGCTTAGTTTGATTCCACCCATCGTTTAACTATTTGCTAACGAAGCCCCACCTTCGCACCCACCCTTCACTACGTAAATCTATTTACCATGGGATTCATGGACTCCATCAAAGCATTCGTGCATTCCGTGACCACAGAGGACCACTATGCTTCGTATGGCTCCCCTTATGAGAAATCTTCCGCTGGAGGCTCGCTTGCAAACCAGTCCAACTCGTCTTCTCTGAGACTCCAGGAGCTCAACAATTCCCTGACACACTCACTCATGAGTTCTCGCAACGCCAGTAGCTCGAACATCGCGGGATACCGCCCAGGTATGCGCTCTTCGTCCACAAATGTGAGCAACATCGGAAACGGCGGCCACGAAATGCAAACTTTTGGTGCCGATGGCCAGCCCCCATTGCCCAGTATCGACTCTCTCTGGGACCGTATCGAGGCATTCTTGGAGGAGGAATACCCCGAGCTAGAAGACAGCTTGAATTCGGGTGCTTCTTCCGCAGACTTGAACGAGTTTGAAAAGGACTTGGCTGTCGGGCCTCTCCCTGTGGAAGTACGTCAGTTTTACAAGAGACACGACGGCCAGTTTCGCGGAGGCAAGCCAACGGGATTACTCATGGGCTTGACTCTCTTGGACATCGAGAGCATTATGGAAGAATACTACATCTGGGCTAAAGTCGCAGAGAAAGTCGAGAGACAAAGAGCGGCCTTAGAGCACCAGAAGCTGCTAATTGCCAACTCCGAGGGCACATCTGCCTCTCAATCTTCTCAGGAGAGGATCTCAAACAACTACCTCATGCACCAGAAGTCCATTCCACAAGATGCGGTGCAGTCTTACTATGTTCATCGTGGCTGGGTTCCTATTGCAAGGGACTATGTGGGAAATATGGTTGCTCTCGACTTGGCCCCTGGCCCTGCAGGTCGTAGGGGACAGATCATCTTGTACGGACGTGAATTCGACACCAAGGTAGTCATTGCCTCGAACTTTCAAGAGTTGCTTTTCCATTTCACCACCGACTTGGAGGCCGGAAACTACCAAATCGACAAATCCGAGTCCTACGACGACAATGGGTTCTTGGACTCTTCGAGAACTGATGATTACATGATTGGTGACGAGGACGAAGACAATGGCGAGCTTTCGTTCTTTGACCGTGATGGTGCTGAGTTCGGTAAGAGCCTGAAAGACAAACATTCGTACATTGAGGTCTTGAAGCGTAGGGCCTTGGCCAAGTACGGCATCACGCGCAATGAAAATTTCCAGACAACATTCACCCCACAAAGAATCACTAGAAGGCTGACACAACTGCCGGGTGGATCAAGTCTGCAAAAATCCGGCACACCTAAGTCCAGACCCAGCTCCCAGCTCGGCAACGTCGAAAGCGCGGCCGACTTGCTCAAGGAAACCTTGATTGGAGCTGACTCCACTCCAGACGCGAAGATAACACCGCCAAAAGAGGAGGTCAAACTGGAAAAGTCTGAAGTTAAAAACACGTCCGCCGCGAATAAGATGGCAGCTGACGTGAAGAAGGATGACATGGAGTCCGAGAAATCGACTATGGAACCAACACCCAAAGGAAAGGAGACCGAAAAGCGTCCAACTGACGAGAAGAAAGATGAAAAGCCAAGCAAAACTAAAGCCGTAGATGAGTGGGATGAGAAAAAATCTGCTACCAAGCCCAAGAAGGCCGAGGAGGATGACGTTCAAACCGAGATCGCGCTTTAGATTGGAACACTCATTACAATTCCGACATTTAGCCTTTTCCCCTAAACCCACTTAGAAATATAATTAGACAAAGAAAGCAATTTCCAGCAAAAAAAATCGTAATTAAACCCAAAATTTACAGGGAGGAAAGCTTTACTCATAATACTGTTGTGTGAGGG
>JAJMCI010000452.1:0-10331 GCA_030565705.1 Metschnikowia baotianmanensis | reverse complement strand
ACATTGCCGGAAACCTGAAACAAGAGAACTATACAATAAATAAAATGGTTCTATTGTCCCAGGTTTAAGGGAGTGTTTGGAATATGCAGTTCCAGACATAGATATCTTACGATCGGACTAAAGCTGAACCGCACACGACCATGGGTCTTGCTCCTCGGACATGAAGAAAGGACAACGCATAGAATATTCTCTCCTCTTCCCGACGCTAAGGTAAATACAATAAACGAATCTAGCCTGTGATAACGCACTTAACACAACAGTTGTCACAAATTCCAACAAAAAATCATCCCATACTCAACTAATCTTAAAAAACCCATAAATACGTCTGGATAATGCACTGAGTATCGAGAGACTCCAGCTTTCCCAAGCCCTAGTCTCTCCTCTTCACATTACCCGCATGTGAAAGCCATGTCAACTGGTCACTATTTTACTTCGCCCCAACGCTCGTTTCCATTGTCTATCATGATTGAATCATATACGGTAGATGCCGAGATAGAAAAGAACGCACCTTTGCCAAGCTTGGTTCGTTGGGGATAAAACAGGTCTTGCCGCGCGTTTTGTACTTTATTATACGATTTGCGAAGTTTTGGACTTTCTGAAGAGCGAAACCTATAGTCATACTTTTTCGAAATCTATTTCCCTTCTGAGTGTGGCTTGCTGTGGACTCTTAACATATGCATTCGTTTATATGGATGGATCAAAAAAAGAATTGTTTTGGACGAGTCAGGAGTCGAACCAGAGACCTTCCGCATGCGAAGCGGACGCGCTACCAACTGCGCCACACGCCCTTAGTCCCACCTTTTGCCTCCAGTAGTACTGATCGTATTTGTTTAACAATTAAAAGGAATGCAGAACACACGATTTATCTTGATTATACGTTTGGACCATTTTCACAGACCTATGTGCAATTGCGCAAACTGAATTAGACATCTCTATAATGAATGTTCGAAGAGCAGACAATTGTGGGCTATCCTTGGCATTCGATCACCTATGAATCTTGATTCATTGTTGGCACCGTTATCATAGACCTATGAACAATTGCGCGACCTTAATTGGTTCGTTGACACAGTCCGTCGAGTCTATCATTCCCGACGCCTTGAGCAGAGAGCTGGGGTTCCTCTTTCTGTTCTTAATGATAGACAATGGAAACGAGTCACTAACGTCACTTACTGTTCAGATAACTCTGACAGTTGGGGCGAAGTAAAATAGTGACCAGTTGACATGGTTTTCACATGCGGGTAATGTGAAGAGGATAGACTAGGGCTTGGGAAAGCTGGAGTCTCTCGATACTCAGTGCATTATCCAGACGTATTTATGGGTTTTTTAGGATTAGTTGAGTAGGGGATGTTTTTCCTGTAATACGATATGTTTCTTTAAAAAAAAAAATCATGCGTCTTATCAATTTTTTTCAGCAATTCTAGAAAGAGGTTAAGTCTTTTTAAGCAGGATATTTGACTTCAAAATCATAGCAAAAAGGTCAATTAAAAGGCTCGGCCTTCCTCTTGGCCCGTGTGAGTCAAACATTCTCTTCGAAGTCCAATAAAATAACACTTCATAGTAGCGAAAGCTAAAACTTCCTTCAACAATGGGTATAGACAATCCAGTTACCTTCCAGTTTTAAGATAGAATCTTGGAATTTCTTCCACTGTGACAATAAAAGCAGTCTCGTGGATGTGGTACATCTCCTGGGATATAAAGGATATCTCAAGACAATGAAAGGAGCAAACTCTATAATTGAAAAGCCACCTTTCGGCAATCAGGTGGCTTCAGTTTCTCTGTCTAACTTTTCTTCTTCTCTACTTAAAGTTCCCGGCAAATATGGTGTCCAGAATCGAGATGTAGACCTTGACCACAATGAGGAAAACAAAATCGAAGCTATATCACAAGACGCAAAGAAAAGTTATGTAGTTTGGAAAGTGGGTTTTATAAGGATCTAAGGATCGTCAAGACTTCTAGAATCTTGTTAAGCTAACGAAGGATGTTTTGCGTAACTTTGAATATTCTGCTGACTCTAAAACTGAGGGCAGGTCGGAGGTATTTTGCCTGATTCTCTCCGAATGTTAAAGAGAAGAAGATCCGATTTTCATCTATGTTGCGTCTCGTTGTAATTGTTTATTGTAGTTATATATCTTTATGGAGTTTTGTGATTTATGGGTCTAAAGCCTTTTTTGAGAACATTAATGCTTCACAAACACGCGATGTCATATTTTTAAATCAGGCGAAAGTAAAGAATATTGAGTATTCTGGTAGTGGCACGAGAAGAAGTTTCTGGTTTGCAACGAAGCTTACAACAAATATACTCAATGAAATAGTTGAAAATACGCCGAAATTTTACAGGTAGTTGAGTCCTAGAACTACTTTTGGAAAGAAATGACCTCACACGGGGATATCACATATTGGGATTTTTTTGTATCAGCAGCTAAGATAAAAATAGTAATCTGAATCTCAACATCTCAACATTGGCCTGGGTTCCTCTTATGGCATCTGACGCCATAACTCCCGTATCGTCTCTTCTGAAAGTTCCAATACGTCCTTAAATACCAGCAGTACGTATGAGGAAACGCCGTGTAACTTACGAAACTTTTCTTCACAGCAGCATATACCACTCCAAATAGTATGCGCTATATCCACGTATCTTACTATACTCTGGTCGAGTTGTCCTCGTGAATCACACAAAGAGAAGAGAGATACGTTGAGGTTGATCAATACCTCAAGTAAAAGCTCCTCAGGCGACCTTGGCGTTGATAGTTCGTTTAGAAATCTTGTGGCAAAGTTCATAGCTTCGAGCAGACGGTGACAAAACAACAACTGTGATCGGAGCTGCAAATTGTAAGGTAAGAGATCGAAGGCCCAACTCTCAATATCCTTGAGATCTTGCCCAAGCTTTTCAGAAACAACCTGAAAGCTGGATGAATCAAAATGTGTTGAAAATATAAAGGATTGCAACTGCCTTAAAAACCAAGTAAGCATTTCTTCCGCTTCTTCCGTCTCGTTGTAGGGTGGCGGAACCTTAGATCGATAAGCATAGAAATCCTGAGGATATACCAGAGCAACTGGATCATTAGCATCAAGAATTTCAAGGCCCCAAGTGGATTTTTTTGGACTAGGAATACCCTCACCTTGAATTTGTGAACCTGTTATCAAGGGTTGAGCTGCAATAAGTAGGTAAATTTGTGCCCACATCACTGACAAATTACTCAACAAATGCCTGCCTCATTAAGAGGCTGTCTAGTTTATATCAAGAAAAGAAGAATTGATTATAAAAATTAGAGGGTCCAAAAAAAAAAGCAAAGAAGGGGTGGCTGTGAATGATATTGTTGATTCTTCTGTAGAGTGGCAAAGAGAAAACGTGAGCATGCTGTGAACTTTGCAGGACAAGAACGCTACACCCGCAATCAAGATATCTCTTTCTTTTTCAAAGAGCCTGGAATTTAAAAAGAGGTCTGAATGCCTGTGGGCGCAACAGATGTAATATTTACACACTTGGAGGGAGGAAAAACTTTTCTTTAGACTGCGAAACTTGAGACGAAAGGCAAGATGTTTCATTTCACTCCCTGATCACCTCAGCCGGCGAGATAATCGTGAATGACTCTTTTTATACTTGTAACTGAAATCACGTCTACTGTAAATTCCACTGACATCAAGAGCGCAAGAGGTAATGATGGATGTGCAAGATCGTTATTAAGAGTTGCGTCTTTGCAGGATCTTTTCAAATTCGAATGTATCCCACTGAAATTTGCAAGAAGTTTGAGCGGGAGTCTCGAGGCGCAGCTATAATTTCTACTTGAGGTTCGGCACTTCAATGGGTAAGCGTATAGAAAAAGGTTGTGCTGCCAATCAGCGAGACTTTTCATGAGCACAAGTAAATCAGAAATCTTGAGAAACCCTTTTAATTGAAAAAAATGGTCGATGCACCTTTATATACGACACTAGGCCTAACACATTTCTAGGCTCAATGGACGGTTCTGCACTCACTGCCATTAACATTTTTCCAATCCATGAATGCATCTGATAGGTATGGATCAAAACAGAAAAAGAAGGAAGCTTCAGGCATCCAGTTTCAGGCATGGAATTTAGGCACGTGAGTCGTTTCGAATTGTTCGTACCTTCACGACTTCCCCCAGTTATTACAACGACCTAAGAAAGAACTGCACTGAAACTGAGGCGACCAGAAAAACGAAACCGCTTGCTCTCAAGTTTTTTTTACATGAAACCAGGACCACCATTAGTAGTAAATTCATTATGAAAGTGTAATCGATCGAAAGAGGTTGCAAAAGCCGCCAGCGATTAAACCTAGACACGTCGAGTGCGGCTATGCAGTCTATTTACTTTCATGCGCGAAAGAGCAACCTCAACGCATGGAAGTGACCGTTTTCGAATCACATTACATAATTGGCCTGCACATGCCCTTTTCCGAGCTTGGGCGGGTAATTCCCCGTTTTACAATTGCTATCCCACTCCCGGGCAACCTCAACCACCAAAAACTTTTTCCTTTGCACTTCACATTTAGAAAAAGGCAATTGAAAGCACGAAAAAAGATTCGTTGAAGATGTCTGATACCACCCCCACCTCATACGAGACAGACAACTCGAAAGGCTCGAGCAGATTGAAGAAATTAACCGCGTCGTCGACCTGGACCTCTCCTTTTAGATCTGGAAGCAAGAAGAATCTCGTTAAGGAATTCAAGGACAGCAACTCTGTATCGCAATTGCACGTTCCCAAGAAATTTACCCAGCACCCCAATTTGGACAAGGGAGCCCAAGTGGAGTCCGCAACAGAAAAGACTGCCGTCAAACCTGTCGCAGCCGTTGAGGCTACAGTGAACGAAGCTGCTGATGCAGTGCCACAAAAGAAGTCTGTCGATGCTTCCGCTGATATCGAGGCTTCTGGTGACGACGAAGATGAGAGACCTTTGACCGAGGCCGAGCAAGCCGAGCTCACCAAGACTAAATCTGACGTCACATCCGACGTCAAATCTGATGTCAAAACGACCGACAAGTCTGCAAAAGACGCCTTGAAAGTTACCAACTCTGAGGAGACCAAGGATGAGCCTATCGTCAACGAAAATGTTGGTGACGACAACATCCAACAGCAGGTCAAGGAAGTTCCAATTGAGCTCGACATTGAGCCAGAAAACAAGTATGTGGCCGTTGAGGCTCCTAACCAGAAGGTATTGGATCAGCTTGCAGACAGGCCCAACTTGTTGAACCGTTACCAGGAGTTAAACGGCGCTGTTGCCAGCCAAAACTCGACTACCTTGGACGGCCCAGACAAGTTGATTGACTTGGGAAGTGGGCTCCGTTTGTCGCAGCAACAATTGTTGGACATTGCTGCTAAACGTGTTGCTCCTGTGATCGCCAACATCAACGAGGAAGTCGAGAAAACGCAAAAGGAGGACAAGATCGTCGAGAAGAAGGAATTGGACGCCAACGTTGCGAAGCACAACACTAAATTAAGCAAGGACTTCGACAAGCATGCTGCCAAGCTCGCCAAGCAAAAGGAGAAGTTCGACAAAGAGGTAGCTGCCAAGCTCGCTTCCCTCGAGAAGGAGACCGCTTCGAGCACGACTGCCGCTGAGCAACTCAACATTAAGACCAACAAAGAGATTGCTACCGCCAACGAAGACTACATTGAGCGCGAGAAGAAGGCCATGGAACAACATGAGATCGACAAGGAGACCTTGATCAAGAACCACGACGAATTGGAAGCGACCAAGAAACGTGAATTGGTGGACACCAAAACCAGACAGATCAAGACCACCAATGAAATTGAGACCTTGCAAGGAACAAAGGCCGAGTTGGACAATACCAACACCGAGTTAACCGACGAGATTGAGAGATTGACCAAGGAGTTGGCCGAGCGCGAGGAAGAGTTGACTGTCATCACAGGAAAGTTGACCACCGAGAAGGATTCTTTCGAGAAGAACGAAATCACGAAGAAGGAATTGAACGAGAAGGTTGTCGTCGCTCATAAGGAGGTCGAAGAGAAAAAGGATTCAAAGTCCAAGTTGGCTACTGAAGTCGGACTTTTGGGTACCGCCGTTGCCGCTTATGCTGCTAAGTTGACTTCCTTGAAGTCCGATAACGGTAAGCAGGCCCAAAGAGTAGCTGTTGCGAAAGAGAAGCACGCTGCTTGGGCCGAGGAGAAGCAAGAGATGGCCGAGAAGGTTGCCAGAGAGCACGAGCAACAGCGCTTGGAGGCTCGCGAGGCCGCTGCCACCGATAAAATAAAGGCTGAGATTGAAGAAGAGAAGAAAATCTTAGAGGAGGAGAAGAAGCGCTTCCAGGAGGAAAGAGAACGTGTCGAGAAGGAAGAGAAGGAAAGATTAGCTGCCTTGGAGCAGGCAAAGCAGGAGGCTGTGGAAAAAGCTGCTAAGGAGAAGAAGGAGGCCGAAGAGAAGGCCGTTCAATTGAAGAAGGAGGCCGAGGAGAATGCTCAAAAGGCTGCCGAAGAGAAGGCCGCCCAGGAGAAGAAAGCGGCGGAAGACAAGGCTAAGATGGAGGCTGAATTAAAGGCCGCCAAAGAGAAGAGGGGGGCCGAGGTCAAGGAGAAAAAGGAAGCCGAGGAGAAGAAGTTGGCTGCTGCTCTTGCCGCTGCCCAGTTGAAGAAGGAGGCAGAAGAGAACAAGTTGGCTGAGAAGAAAGAAGCAGAGCAGAAGAAATTGGCCGAAAAGACAGAGGCTGAGGAAAAGAAGTTAGCTGAAATGAAGGCTGCCCAGGAGGAGAAGTTTGCTGCTGAAAAGGCTGCCCTCGAGAAGAAGAAGGAAGCCGAGGAAAAGAGGTTGGCAGAAAAGAAAGCCGCTATCGAGGCCGAGAAGGAGGCCGAGGAGAAGAAGTTAGCAGAGAAGAAAAAGGCCGAAGAGGAGAAGTTGGCTGAAAAGAAAGAGGCCGAGAAAAAGAAATTGGCTGAAAACAAGGCTGCTTTGGAGGAAAAGTTGGCTGCAGAAAAGGCTGCCGCCGAAAGAAAGAGGGAAGCTGAGGAGACGAAATTGGCTGAAGACAAGGCCGCCATTGATAAGAAATTGGCCGCCGATAGAGCCGCTGCTGAAAAAAAGAAGGAGACCGAGGAACAGAAGTTGGCCGAGAAGAAGGCCGCTGTGGCAGCTGCTGTGGCTGAAAAAGAGAAGAAGGTTAACGCCGAGAGGAAAAAATTGGCCGACGTTAACACTTCTCACCGCAGTGCAGAGCCGGAAACCACTGTTGTTGGCTACGGTTTGCTGGATGTTAACGGCAACGTTACTGACAGATCGGTGGACGGTGCTGCCGCTTTGCCAAGTGCACACAAGAAGGAAGTGGCTCCTGTTGTCAACTCAAACAAAACCACGAATTCTGAGCCTGCGAAAGCTAACGGTGCCTCTCACGGTGAAAGCGGAAACTCTGCTGATTCCGGCAAGGTCCACCGTAGTTTCTCGAAGAAGTTGAAGTCTGTGTTTGGCAGAAAGGACAAAGACGAGGGCAAAGCCGAAACTGTTAACAACAAGGCTAAATCTGTTCCTCAGCTGAAAGGTGCTGTCGCACTCTACCCACATGGAAAGGACGGTGAGCCATCCACCGATGACTTAATCTCCATTTGGGAAGAGGTCACCGACAAGGAGTACGAGCAGCACAAGAATGACCCGGACTATATCGAGGTCGACGCAGTCAAGGCCGAGGAGTTGCTCAAGCGCCACAGGGAGCTTCTTCCACAATTGAAGAAAGCGTCGTCGTAGAGACTGACTAGAACACTGTCGCGGAATTAGGCTCCTGATCCAAATATTTCACGAAAACAATATTACTGTTAAACATATCTAATCAATAACATAGGATGCATGTTTACTTGTGTATACTCTGTTCGCTTCTTCACTTAGTCAAACGTCTTCTTTTTACCCTGAGAAGGCACGATGGCAGCAGAGGCTCTCTGGGCGGTGGCTAAGGCAACCGAAGATTTCATTCTCTTTGTGCTTGGCTCGAACGTGCGCTCAAAATTTCTCTTTTGTGGTCTTGGACCCAGTCTTTCGGGTCTCTCACTTCTCTCCGGTCTCTCTGAATTCTCTGGACTTTCCTCTTCATGATTATCTCTTATCTCGCCCTCTACAATCTGGTGCTGGTTAGCCCTCTTGGGCGTTCTCTTAGATCTATCCTCCCCGTACTCTAGGCGCAATGGTCTGTTGATAAACAGCTTGGCAAGCTTCAGTTTAAGCGCATTGGTGGCGCCCTCTTCCCTCAAAAAGTCCACAAACGCAAAACCCTTGCATTTACCGGTATCCTCAAAAGTGGCCATTCTGATCTTGACAATCTCACCGCAGTGTCTGAAATGCTCCTCAAGGAGCTCCTCCGTGGTGTCAAAGGATAGGTTACCCACAAAAAGAATACGCAGGGGTGGGTTTTTCAGCAACTGCTTCTTGCCGTGATCTTCGGGACGACCCTCGAAAGAAGACGCATCTTTGATAAGCAAATTACGCCCGTTAAGGTTCAGCTCACTAAGAGCAACCACACTGGCCACGTGTTTTGCAGAAGACACGTCGACGTATGCAAAACCCTTAATTTTATCGCCCTTTTTCGGAAGATTCACACGAGAAATATCTTTCTCCTCGACAGCGGGTGTTTCCTCGTCTGTGTTTCCCTTTGTTTTTGCCACTATGTACCGCACAATATCCTCTTTCGTCGTCTCAAACGACAAGTTTCCAATCCATACACCAAATGGAGATTTATTGGAAATAGGCGCAGGCTCCTTTCCGTCATCAGTGAGTGGTCTTGGTGCTGGGTTCTTGCGTGCAATTTTGTCTAAGTCCAACTTACCTTTCTTTAATTGACGTTGTTTCTTCTTGGACAATGGCACAGCTGCATTCAAGTCGATCTCAAGATCACCGTCGGCCTCCCCGATACTCTCAGATTTCTCATCATCATCGGCATTCTCTGAAGTTGTTCCGGATATTGTGTCTGAGATGATTTCAGACTTAATCTCTGTCTCTGTCTCGGCCTCGGACTTCAGCTTTACTTCACCGGAAACGCTCTTTTCGGAATGGGCTTCTTTCTTCTCTTTCTTCTCTTTCTTTCTATCCCTCTTCTCCTTTTTACTCTCTTTCGCGAGATCAGCCATATTTGCTCTGTAGGAATATACGTGTTTTTCGAAGTATATGTATGGGGAACCTCAAAGCGATGCTCATCTTCATGCCTCTGTTATTTTTTTTTTTTACTTTGTCCGCGCATGGAACTGCGGCTTAAAGTAGAAGGGCTGATTCAAAGGTAGTAAAAGCCAACTCAGTTTCTGCTGGATGGCCATCTGTAAAGCTGCTTAGTTCTTTTGTCGGACGACTTTCAGATTTATATCAGAATTCCTTACGTCACTTCACGGTCTTGTCTTTATAATTGCAGATGCTACAGCTTCAGCCGCAAGAGTTCGCAGCCACGAGCGATGCCAACTCCGTTTTGCGTTCCACCAATTCGGTGAAACCAAACGAAGTGCCAAGAGGAAATCACTCTTGCGTAAGTTGCTCTTTTAAGATAAAACATAAGTATCATTTTTGGCATCACCCGCAGCTGTCAGACTTAATCTGGGAAGGAGCTGAGCCTTGAACTAATTGTGATATTTTCACCGATAATGGTGAAGAGCCATCAAGATCACAGGGACTACCTACAGCATGCATTCACTGTAAGTCTTCGAAGACTCAGGCTTTCAAAATCGAAGATACCAGAATTACTAATGAGGAGGTCTGTAACAGTGTTGCGCGTTACGACAGAATTACGACAGAATTACGATTTACGATCTCCGAAGCAATCGTAATCGTAATTTTTAATGCATGACGATCTCAAGATCTAAAAATATCGTAATCGTTATCGTAAATCGTGATGAAATCGTAAATTTCCGTGGCTATATCGTAATTCGATCGTAATTCGATCGTGATTCTATCGTGATTCTATCGTGAATCTGTCGTAATTTTCTTGTGATATCGCCCTCATTGCTGCAAAATTGAGGCCCGTCACTGTTGCCTGTTGTTCTTTTTGCAAGAACTTCCAGTTCTCTGGGATTATGTTGGTGACATGGTATCTATACATGCCATTCTACTTATCCCACTAGCATCATATCTCACAAATTTTTTGTCAAATTCATACTCAAGTAGACGATTCCGATTGCGAATAGAACTTTTACATACCAGTAATGGCACAACCTCAATTGATGCCGGAACCTGCGTCGGAGTTTTCTTCCATCTCGTCGTCACTACATTCCTCAATTTCTCTCGCAACTTGGCTGCTGAACTCTTCATCTTCCGATATCTCATCATCGACTATGCCCACTTCGTCGTCGCCAGGCTTTATTTTCCTCACGGTGTCTTTAACAATTGCTATCATTTT
>JAJMCI010000451.1:0-10427 GCA_030565705.1 Metschnikowia baotianmanensis | reverse complement strand
CGATTCCGGGTCTGATTTCGATCTCGTCGCCGATCTTGAACACACCGGTCAAGATGGAGCCTCCGGCCACACCACCCTTCAAGTCGTCGATCTCGGCACCGGGCTTGTTGACGTCGAACGACCGGATGACAATCAAGCGGGGGGACGCACTGAAGTCTCTAGGAGGGACGGGAATGTAGTCGCAGATGATCTGGTTGACGGCGTCGATGTTGTACTTCAACTGCGCGGAAATGGGCACGATGGGCGCGCCGTCGGCAATGGTGCCTCTGATGAAGCTCAAGATGGACTTCTGGTGCTCGGACGCGGACTCCTCGCGCATCAAGTCGACCTTGTTCTGCAAGATGATCACGTGCTTCAACTTCATGATCTCGATCGCGGCCAAGTGCTCCGAGGTCTGCGGCTGCGGACACGACTCGTTACCCGCTACCAACAAGAGCGCCGCGTCCATGACGGCGGCTCCGGACAACATAGTGCTCATCAAGATGTCGTGACCGGGACAGTCCACAAACGACACGTGGCGCACCAACGTGTAGCGGCCGGAACACCCGGGCTGCTGGCACTTGGGGTGGATCTCCTTGTCGGATTTGAACGAACGGTAGCATCCCGGGGCCTCGCACTCCGTGTTGTCGCATTTGTAGATCTTGGCGTTGGCGTAGCCCAACTTGATGGTGATATTTCTCTCCAACTCGTCCTTGAAACGCACGGTCTGCACGCCGGAAATCGCACGCACGACGGTGGATTTACCGTGGGCCACGTGGCCGATCGTGCCGATGTTGATCGTGGCCTGTCTGTTGATGATCTCGTGGGAAAGCGGCGTCAATGCGGAGAAGTCCGGGTCCTCCGGCTGCTCGGGAAGCCCGCCGCCCTCCTCGAACTCTCTGCGCGCGGCCTCCTCGTCGTACTCGTCCTCGAGCCCCGCAAACGCCACCGATTTCTTCTCCTTGGGCGTTTCTTCTTGTTCGTGTTCCTCGGCGCCGGACTCGACCTCGTGCTCGTAGATCTCGGTGTCCTCGTCGGGAATGGACGACCCGATCACGATGTCGGGCGTGGCGTTCTCAATGTCGTCGTAGGACATGTTGTGTGGAGAAGGTGTGTGGGGATGTAGACGTGTGTCTATTTGATTGAAGATCCACGCTAGCTAGGCGTCTGAAATTTTTGCTCATTTTTTCGCCCGCGGTAGTGCACCGCACAGAGCCGCAGAGAGGTGTTGGTTGTCAGCATGCCATTGGAGTCAAATGTGCTAGGTATATGAGGAATTATTGAGGGGTTTTGTATATGGGATTTTTGATACATAGAGGAAAGGATACTCGGGCCAGCCTGGATATCTATTTGGGTTCTTTTTCTTGATTGGGGTTGCAACTGTCGTGGCCAGATGCTCAGGTGCATACTGTATCATGGGTGCGTATCATGGGTGCAAATCGCGGACGCAGATCACGTGACACGCAGGGCCAACACGCGCCTCAACGGGCCCCTCCGGCTGGATCTGCCAGAGACCGAGCCTCAATATTTATCCTATCTAATTAGTTCTTCACTTGGCTCACACTGCTCAGTATTGGCCTTGTAGCGCCCCACATGCCACCCTCAAAACGGTGAGAATCCCGCCCCTGCGTCCTTTTCTAGTTCATCACATGCAGCATTTACCCATCCCCCTTTTTTCTCTTAAACACATCCCCTTTTTTCTCTAAATCACATCCCTCTTTTTCTCTAAATCACATCCCCTTTTTTCTCTAAAACATCATTCCCCATTTTCTCTAAAACACATCCCCTTTTTTCTCTTAAACACCTTCCTCTTTCTTTTTTGCAGCCCACTCTACCCTAATCAGCACCCCTTCATCACGAAGTCTGCCACCACCGGGCGGTGGTCGCTCATGTACACCCCGCCGAATTTCGAGTGGAGGAGGCCGTACCCCACCACCTGTAGCGAGTACGCCCTGCTGGGCTTGACACACGTTCTCTCAGAGAGCTTTTTCGTGTTTCGGGGCGCAAATATGTAGTCGATGCGCTTTCCTTCCTTCAAGTATTTCCCCGCAAACCCCGTCACGGAGTAGTCCGGGTGGCCGTAGCGGCCGTTTTCAGGCACGAGCCCGTGGATGTCCACAAACGCCTTTTCCATTTCCGCGTGGCACGCGTCGTCCGGCTTGGCATTCATGTCGCCCATGATGAACAGCGGCCACGCGTTCATTCTACTAAACTTGTCCACAAGGAGCTTGGCGGACTCTTTGCGTGCGATCGCGCCCTGGTGGTCGAAGTGCGTGTTGGCCACGTTGATGACCTGCCCGGACGTTTTGTGTTGCAATGTGGCATGCGTGGCGATCCGGGGGTACTTGGCGTCCCACCCGACGGCCGCCAGTTTGGGGTACCCGTCATTCAACCAAAACGTGTCATTGTGCAAGACGGCCCACTCGTGGTGTCTGAAAATGATCGGCACGTGCTCTCCCTTTTCTTTCCCGTCCACGCGGCCGTTTCCAATGCATATCCACTCGGGGGTTTCAGGGTCGCAGAACTGGTTGAGGCCTTCCAAGATATCGCGCACCTGGAACGCCAATGGTTCCTGGAGAGATATAATCGTGTTGGCGATCGCGTTGAGTTTGATGCTACTGATTACTAGTCTTTTCCTCTTTTCCCACGGCTGCTCGCCGATGGCTAGGTCCTCGTGCTGGCCGTTCTTCACATTGTGCGAGTAGAACCGGAATTGCAAAGGTGTGCGGGTATTTTGTCTGTTGGGTGCTGGGATGCTGGGGTACTTGTTTTCGCCCACGGAAACCACATACTTGCCCGGCAGAACGGCCCCCTTCTGGCCCTGTTTCTCGGGGTTTTTAGCAGTTGTGGTTTTCAAGGCCAGGCCGGCTTTCAACGAGGATGTGAGGCTGGAATTTGAGAGGCTGGAATTTGAGAGACTGGCATTTGTGGGGCTGGAATATGAGGACTCTGAGAGAGACGTCGATGTCAGAGGAGCGTTATCTACAATCCCACTCGACTCGCCAGGTTTCATCTTTTTCTCCCCTCCTTGGACATCCTCCAAATCGGGGTCGCCCTCCTCCATCAACGGGCGCTCATCCAGCAGATCTACCTTGTGCGAAGAGCCCAAGTAACTCTTGACCTTCTCGTTCATTTCATCGTTGTTTTCCTCTAAAGTTGGCTCGGACTTCTCCAAAAACTCGAGAAAGCCCGACGCGTCCGCGTACGCCTTCATCTGGGTGAGCACCTCCGCTTTTCGCCGGCCGGAAAGCACCACGGAGCCAGAGATCAACACTAGTACTAGAACACATACAACCACGCGTTTTTTCGCCACAGTGAACGCGCCCATTGTTGGATATACGATGGTTTCTATATATTTTTTTCGGTGGATCTATGGTTCTAAAGAGGGAGGGAAAAATTGTAACGGCAGAGAAGAGCTTGGATGGAAAACCGGGCGGCTTATGAGGTGAAGAGGCTGAGCAGGGTCGAAGAGTAGGTGTCTAAACAGCCTCCCGCAGTGTATGGGTGTGCGCAGTGACAGGTGCTAATAAAAGGTTGTTTTTAGCTGACAAGGTCGGCAATTTCAGTGTGAAATGTATTTAATTATTTAGGAAATACACTGGGAAAACAGAATGTTGTTTCTATTTTGGCTCTCATATTTTTCGTGATGATACGAATGTTATGGGGTGTTTAGTTTACACAGTATCTTAGTGATATCGCCTTGTGGGCTCGCTGCTAATAATGAGCACTGAGATCCGCTTAATCATGCCTCAAATACCCCCATGCCTCTAATACTCCCATGCCTCTAATACTCCCATGCCTCTAATACTCTTATGCCTGTAATACTTCACAACATTACCTTGATTCGTATAAAAAATGTATTGACTCTCGAGCTCCAAGTGAAATATTGACATATCTCCAATCTGCCGCACCCAACTAAATCAACAGACACCACATTTGTATCACCTGTCAGGTGCTCATGTCATACCGCGCAATGAACGTCCAAATATGTGTGAGGTTCCTCTGATCTAATGGCATATATTCCAGTCATGTGCTTTTGAGAGGCCCGATCCGACTAAAAATTGCCGTTTTTGGATACATGGGGCTTAGCTTGGAAGTGGGGTATCCTTCCACAACAGATCAAGTAGCCACCAATGGTAAGAAATAAGATACCCCCATAAATATTAGCAGGCCTTTCTTTAGAGAAAAACGTCCAGGTCCTAAGACGCGTCCTCAAAACTTCGCAATGACTTACCCCACATATTCACCACCCCTTTCCGTGATTTGAGCCTACTCTGCCGGCCACCACTCGGGTAAAAACACTTCGACATTAGCGTGCACATTGCCGGCGTTTAGTTCAAAGTGTACATCTTTTACCGCCTCGTCGATTGAAACCAACATGAAACCGTAGCTGCCGTTCACAGATAGCAATTTCGCCAATTTTCCTCTTCTAGCCACAGTAGCAGTCAGTTTAAAAGGAGACCCAAACGGCAGCACAACCGCTTCTTCTGGCGATTCGGACGACTCGGATGTTTCAGAAGTTTCAGACTTCTCAGACTTTTCTATATTTTCAGAAACACTACGTCTTGTGATTTCCACGGTGCTGAGATCTACGCCCTCGAGTAATTCCCCCACATTCTTATCGAACTCCACAGGCACAATTCTCTTCCGGATTACACCACCATTGAACGTGCGGATTGTAAGTTCTTGGCCAACATAGCACCCTTTTTCAAGAGATAGCCCGTTTGTGTAATCGAGATTGGCCTCGAAGGGAAGAAGGCTCTGTCCTTTTGCCGCATCCGAGGTCTCGAAAAGGCCATTCAAATATCTGCGGTCTTTAACGAATTGTTCGGAGATCTGCTGAGCCCCGAATTTGGAAATAAATTCACGCAGAAGAAGCGATTCGGGGGTTTCGACGGGCCCGTTGGTCAGGATCTTCACTCCGAAATTGGGGATCCTGTTGTCTATGGCTAGGCCGACCACGTGACCTACATATTTCTCCAGAAGAAACCCGGATTCGGCCACAAACAGATTCGCGCTAGCAAGAGCAGAGTCCGGGTCGGCGGTAAGGAAATACTTTTCCTGCAAATTCCCGAGCCAGTCCTCAAATTCAGGGGTGTCGTTCAAGTAATAGTACGAGAAGATCTCACTTGCCTTTTCGATCTTCACCTTTGCGCTGAGCCGGTGGATTTTTAGAAACGATAGTAGCGATTTTTCGTAAACTGGATCAACTTCAAGAAGATAATTCGGCCCGTCTTCATGCATTTCTGCTAGTTCTGGAGACTTGGTATGGAAGGGTACAGGATAGTTGAAGCACTCGTTGATCACCCTTCCCTTGGAGTTGAGAAACATGGAGAAAATGCCTGTGCGGGTCACAAAGATGTTTTGGTCGGGGTCGTAGATATCCTCGTGCATGGCGCCCCAGTTTTTCAGCAAATCTACCGTATCGTTCAATCCCACATGTCTATTTTCATTGGCAGAGATGGTATGTTGCTTTTTCTTGACGACATTCGGAAGAAGACGCGTGGTGATGAGCCCGTTGAGGAAACGTGCGGAATCGGGGCCCCGGACTCGTAGGAAACTTTTCGAAATTTGTGTGATTCCGCCCATTTTGGTGAATTTCGTAATGAATGTATGACGGGGAATTTGAAGTTGGATCAGTGCTTGGTGAGGTGGGAGTGTATATAGTATGAGGTAGTCAAGATAACTAATATAAGTGCACAATGTGAAACAGAAGAAAACCGGTGTATATTGGATCTTTATGAATTTCAAAGTCTACTTCACATACCTTCAGCATTCTTGAAATATTCTTCATTACATAAATACGCAGGTTTCTATATATTGTGGGTATGTCATTATGGCCATCACTCAGACGCGTACACAACGCAGCCTCATGCATGCGTGCATTTGACTTGTCTACCTTTTCTCACCGTTCCACTCTCAGGACATAACTTCATTCATCTTTCTTTTCATCATTCATTTTTCACCTTTCGATTGCATCCTTTTATCCTTTTCTTTCATCTTTCATCTTTCTTTCCTTTCATCTATTCTTTCATCCTTCCCTTTCATCTTTTCCCTCATTCTTCCCTTTCATCTTTCCCCTTCATCTCTTCTCTCCTCCCCTTATGCCGAGTGCTTCGTGGACTCGGAAGCGCCGCTGCTGACGCGCCCGAGATCGGCCAAACTCGTGCCGGACGCGTTCGAGCTGGCCAAGAGGCGCTCCCTGATCTTCTCACTTAGTGAGAACCGCTCTCTCAACTCATTGGCCAGATTCTGTTTCTTACTCATTCCATGGAGATTCACATGCGACGACCGCACGGAATTGCACTTGGACGTGAAGTTCGAGCCTAGGTGCAGGCGGCTGTTCAACGACAGCTCTGCGTGGGAGATCTCGTCGCCGCGAATGGTCACCTCGCCCATATCGAAGTACCCGTAGCCGCCAAGAAACTTGTACTCCTCTTCCAGCAGCTCGCCCTCCGGGGTTTTCAGCTTATACGCCTCGTAGGTCGGCGTGTCGAGCGTGATTTCGATCGGGTGTTTGGTCAGCGACGACGCCAAGTTGATGTTGCTCAACTCGCGCTGGATGCGGATATTCTTGAGCTCAAGTTTGCGGTTCAACGACTCCGCCATCTCCATCGCAAGGTCGGCCTCGCTGCTCGCGATCCGCTTGATTTCCGTCACAACCGACCTGAACGTGTCCAAGAACCGCTCCGTTTGCCGGTACTTTGAGGATACGGTGACCACCACCTCGTCCCTGTGTATAATGTACCCGATGCTGAACCCTTGGTCGATTGCCGGGGGGATGCCGAAAAGCCGCATCGCAGGGTTGCCGCAGTTCAGAATCAAAAGTTCTGCACTGTTCAACTTCTCAAACAGCGTGCCGTAGAAAAAAGGAATGGCCCCTGGAACCAGCAGGTCCAACATGGGGATCGGCGCAAGGCACGTGTGTCTATTCAACGCGTTCAAGTTCGCAATCGCGCTCGGTTTTGTGGATACCTGGTAGAGTGCATTGAGGTGTCGTTCGAAGCCCTTGCCCGCCATGGCGTCTCTATACTGGGTGAGATGGATCGCACAGCACTGTTTGAACGCGTCCCACTTTTTTGGGTTGTCTGTGGAGGTGATGTACAACTTCACGAGGCTCGCGACCGCGTCGTTCTGCACGGCAATGAGTTCCGTGCGTGCGTCTCTGAATTTGCGTGTGGTTATGGGCTCGAGCGTATTGGCGAGCTTGCCGTATAATGCGTAGTACGCGATCTGGAACGCGATCTGCAAGAACGAGTCGGGCAGAATCGCCAACTTCGAGAGCAACACCGTGTCGAGCCGCATGCTCAATGTCTTGTATTCGTGCTGGTTGAGGAGATCCGCCAAGCGCGTCTCGGACAAGTGCACCAAGGTGGAAAGCTCCGGGGTCTTGGTGAAACGCAAGACCTGCGCGCCTGGCTTTTGCGGATACGTTTTGAGGGACGCAAAGCGGATGTTCTGGTCGAAAAGCGTGCTTTCCGCGCCGTTGATGTTCTTGGCGAGCTTGAGAATCAGGTCGGTGTAGATGTCGCTGATGAACCGGAGAATCGCGGTGCTGTCCATCGACGCCGACTCCCACACGATGCCTGCTACCGCGTTGGCGGTGACGATGAGTTGCAACTTGTCGTACCATCTCAGTGCACAGGACCCGATCTGGATATTGGTGCCTTCGGCAAGAATCGACGTGCCGTGGGAGATCGCCCTGGTTTTCTCCTGCTCGCTTACGGGGGAAATCGTGACGTCGAGCACCGCCACAAAAAGCGCGTTGTCTACTGTTTCGAGCGCGTCCGGGCTCGTGGTTTCGAGTTCGTGCCGGGCCGTGGTCCACACCCCGTGGGTTTGTGTGGTGATGGACCCGACGCCGTTGTTTACAGATGACACGCGGTCTACAGCCGTCGCGTCCTCAATGATGCCCTGCACAATCGACGCGAGCTCGGCGTCACTAAACCAGAGCTCGTGCTTACTTTTGGCTGCCGGGTCATGGCAGGGCGTCAACACCTCCACAGTGTAGAACTGGTTGTTGCAGATGAAGACCACGTGACGCGACGCGTTTAGGTCGCTGTACTTTTTAAGGGACACCAGGTGGTACGGTGCAGGAACACGCGTGGTGCCGAAAAGATTGCGGTAGCAGCTCATGGTCAAGGCGTTCCCCGCCTTGGGCGTCACGTCACACTTGAGAGTCCCGTTGCGCATCGTGACAATGAACTTAAGCGACGAGTTGACCAAGGACGCCATGCGCTGCGCCTGGTTCGGGGGGCTGATCGTCATCGCATAGGGGTCCTCCTCTAACACAAGGTACGGGTTGCGGGGGAAAACGTCGCCCCGGAGGTCCCCGTATATGCCCGGGTAACTCGCGCCGTTGACCGCGTTCAAGTAGCACGCGACATTAGGGTTTTTCGACGCGGCTTCAAGATGTGCTTGGATAAGTTGGATATGCTCACTTCCTGTGAAATTGGCAGATTCTTCAAGTAGTTCCTCGTACTCTTCGGAGGTGAGAAGTGGTTTCATCGCCACACACACCTGGTCGAGCGTCGCCTCGAGCGTCGGCACGGGAAGTCTCGGGACTTTCTCCTCCGTGGCGAAAAACTGGTCCATATGCACGTGACTAAGGTGTGTTTAAATGTAGGGGAAGGTCGACAAAGTAGTGAAGAGACTGAACTTTGGCTGTTCAGAGTGTGCAGAAGAGACAAGAAGCTATTGCAGATGATGTGGTGGTTCGGTGCAGATTAGACGTTTGAAAGTTGGGTCCTGCCACGATCTCGATGTGTGAAGCTTTGGGCGTTTCTCTGGATTTCTTTTATCAAGCTAAGGCTGATGAGCTGAAAAGACAGTGTGTGGAGGTGGAATCCACGTGCATTGTGGGCGACGGAATTTCGCAGAACCTACCCCACAATAATGTCGGGGCCTAGGGCCCGCTGGCGGGGCCGATCTATATGCAGTACACGCTCACCAGGTGCTTTTACGCAAGGGAGCCCCCGTGAACCCGTCAACAAGCCCCGGCGAGTCGTATATTGAGCACGTGACTACATCGTCCGATGAATTGGATTCCAGAATTTACCCGCCACCGTGAAGAATACACTTTTGATGAAAAAGACAAAAACGCCTCCTGACCGAAATATCAGCTCCAAGGATGAGGCGTGCTACTAAGCAAATTTGCGTGTCATCGGACTAAAAAACGGGGCGTGTCAGATATGCAATCCAAATTTTGGCAGGACCTTTTGACGGGAGGCCGCTATCCCGTCCCCTGCTGCGGGAGCAAAGCTTGATTGCTAAATATCACGTGATCATGCTAGCAAAGCGGGAGACAAGCGCAGCGCGTGTAACTAGGTGCTGTCGACAGTTCAAAACTAGGCCCTAATTTAAGCTTTTAGTAAAATTTTCGTTCAAAATGTGCGATATATGCGATGCAAATTTGGATCAAAAGCTTATCCCGAAACAAGGGCGAACTTGCGGGCAAGGCTACCCCGGAACCCCGTCGCCATCCCCATGTTTAATCAAAGCCCTGCCGGTGATAGTGTTCAAATGCCGGTATGCAGCACCTGCATCGCATGATACGCGCCCCCGTACGATCTTGCAGATTTGGGACACTTTGCCATTTTGCCCCTGAGCTTGTCCAGGGAATCCCCCAACTTTACATACAACAGTGAGTTTCCAAAGATTGAAAAAGACGTAGAGCTTCATAGTGGCAAAACTTATTTCACATTCCACTCTCTGAAACAAGAATTGAGGATCTAGGCCCTATATCTGTAGTAGCAGTGACGTACAAGCCCCCTCGAAACGGCCGCGACAGCAATGCGTCAAGTGTGCGCCCAATTTCTTGTATGCAGGCTTACACACGTGCCTTTGCTGCGGATGTAAAAATAAACTAATAATCAAGGTGTCACTGTGTTTAGGGGCAAGAAAACGCGGTTAGTATTTAGCTTTTCAATTCCTGATGGCCTTTTACTGGACGGAGCTCGGTACCAGATATACCCTTTTTCCCGAACTTTACTTCCAAGCTTTCTCTCAGTCACAAACACGCAATTTCAGTTTCCTTACATTGCATGCGTTTTACGGACGTCTAGCTGGCGCGCATACCGTTGCCTAACACAGATGGATTCTCTTGGCTTACGTAAGGAGTGCGAAGACATAGTAAAAGTAAATTCTGGATTTAATTCTATTTGTATACTGGGCCGGACATAGTATGGTTGTAAAAGCATGATAAACATGTAGCTGAAGTGAAGGTAATAAAAAGACGCAGACGAGCGGAGAAGCTGCCTAGTGGCGGAGCAACGGAGGAAGCAGGATCTGCGGCGTCAAGTACGACAACAGGTCGTAGCGCATGCCCGGGACCCCCTTATACACCTGGTTCGCCGGCGCATCATGCAGCTGCTGCGGGAATGCCGAAGGAAGCACGTGCTGTTGTGGGTATAGCATGACCGGCGCATGCTCCTCGAGATGCTCCCTTT
>JAJMCI010000450.1:0-10547 GCA_030565705.1 Metschnikowia baotianmanensis | reverse complement strand
CTTGCCACGGCACTTGATACCCGCTAACGGTGCAGCAGCCAGTAATCGAGGTCCATTTCTCACAGTTATCTTATCGTAAGGCGGCACGTGAACCCTGGAGAACATGCTCGAGAAAAACGAATGACCAGCTCCAGCCGCAAAAGAAAATCACCGCATTTGTCTGCAGCGTGCACCTCAGCATAACTTAAATAGGCAGTGACTGTCCAGACATAAACACGCCAAGGACAGTATTTTTTCAAAACCCAGCTTGGAAATTTCTTATTTGATTCTTCATCCCTCTCTTTTTTTTAGCTGTTGATACTTTAGCTTGTTCCTTTAGTCTCTTTCGCTTGCCCTATATCCATAGATCTGTCTAAACTATCGATACAACTAGAACACCCATATTTAGCATCCCCAAAACAAATATCTGCATTCACACAATGGGCCACTCCAAATTTGAAGACGGGCTCAGAAGCGTGTCGAGTGCCCTCGAGCCGATAATCTCCGAGCTCAAACCATATGCTACCGAAGAACCAAAGCAGAAACTCGGTTTCTGGGAGTCTTTCCAGAGAAAGGAAGAGAAGGAAGTCAGAAGAAAAGACTTGAAGATGGCACATTTGGCCGTCATTGCGCTCAGTAGTGGTATGGGAACTGGTCTTTTAGTGGGATCTGCATCCAAGTTGGTCAGCGGTGGACCGTTGTCCATTTTGATTGCTTACGCGCTTGTCGGTGCCATGTGTATTTGCACCATGAGCGCTGTGGGCGAACTTACTGTCGCATACACGAATTTGGAGGGTGGATTCAACGAGTGGTACAGAAAGTTCTTGGACGAGTCCATGGCGTTTGCCTTGGGCTGGAACTACTTGCTCCAGTGGCTCACGACGATATCGTTGGAACTAGTCACTGCCGCGTTGACCATCAAGTTCTGGAACACTACTATCGACTCCGACGTCTTTGTGGCGATCTTCTTCGTGGTGATCTGTTTGATCAACTTCTTTGGTGTTAAAGGATACGCCGAGGCCGAGTTCGTGATGAACAGTTTCAAGTTGATCACGTTGACCGGATTCGTGATTATGGCGCTTTGTATCGACTTGGGTGCTTCCTCCTCTGGTTTCATTGGTGGAAAGTACTGGAGAGACCCCGGTTGTTTCACGAGTTTCAAGGGTTTGGTGACTGTGTTCGCCACCGCTTCTTTCTCGATGGGTGGTACTGAGTTTTTGGCCTTGTCTGTCAGTGAAGTCCGCAACCCCCGTGTCGCGTTGCCTGTGGCCATCAGACTCGTGTTTGTGCGTATCATCTTCTTCTACTTGGGATCGTTGATCTTTGTTGGGCTCTTGGTTCCACGTGACTCCCCCAAACTTATGGGTTCCGGTGGGTCTGAGACCAGTGCCTCGCCTTACGTGTTGGCCGCTTCTTTGCACGGTGTCAAGGTCATTCCACACATCATGAACGCGGTGATTTTGAACTCGGTGACTTCCGTCGCCACTGCTGCCATGTACTCGTCCTCCAGATTGTTGAGATCGATGGCCATGCAGGGATTTGCTCCAAAATGGTTCGACTACACCGACAAGGCCGGCCGTCCTCTCAGAGCATGGCTCATGACCATTTTGGCGGCTGCGTTTGCGTTCATTGCCACCTTCAACAGACAGGATGTTGTATTCAACTGGTTGTTGTCCATCGTGGCCTTGTCCATTGTCATTATCTGGCCTTGTCTTTGCTTGTGCCACTTGAGATGGAGAGCCGCATTGAAGTACCACAAGGTTCCCTTGGAGACCTTGGGTTTCGTGTCGTACACCGGTGAGATTGGATCGTACTACTCCATCATCATCAACGTTTTGATTTTGATTGGCCAGTTCTGGGTCGCGCTTTTCCCTAAGGGCGAGCCTGATGTCAACTATTTCTTCCAGAATTATCTTACTGTGCCATTCACCCTCACATGTTACATTGGCCACAAGACATGGACCAGAAGTTGGGGCCATCTCTACATTAAGGCTAAGGACATCGATGTATTCAGTGACAGAACGATTGTTGATGCCGAGGTGTTGCAATTGGACCGTGAGGAGAAGCAGCAGAAGATGGCCGCTGCCAAGTGGTGGAACAAGTTTTTCGTCTGGTTCTTCAACTAGGCACTGCCGCCATATATGTACGATGATTACGAGATAGCATACATTCATTCATACCCATAGAAAACTAGTTTATTTAGCTTTATTTGATAGAACACATTTGTATCTGTTACTTTTGACGTCGTATGTTCTACTTCGAAAGGAGTAAGTTCAGGTTGATCTTCCTTGCTTTTATCCAATTTTTGCAAGGGCTCAACCGAAAAATCCATTCTCTAGTGCCAATTCAATTGTGCAACTCTTTAAATTACGGCTGACCTGTGTGCAACTGGTGTATGGTTGAATGTGGCACTACCTGAATTGATTTCAGAATTAGATTTAAATAGAAGCGTTAGTAATCGCGGGTTCTAGAAAAATCATAAAAGCACTTTGAATTTATAAAGTCTCGACAAATGACATTTTCACTTGAAACCAAAAATCTTATACAATACCTGCCACAGTGGCCTTCAAAGTATGGGGTGTTTGATGTCACACATTTGGCCGGCCTGCTTGGAAAGATTCGTCCCCGCAAGAATCTACAGAGTACTCTGATGACTCTGGGAAAGAAAAGAAAACTGGAATGATTGGCGAAAAGATCTTTCAAGTCATCTGTAATTCCGAATTCCGCACCCACAGCCTCAATTCATGCAAATCGTTCGCAAAAAAGTATCATTGCATAGCCCCATATTTCGGTTAAAAATGCGGGGAAGCGTTTCAGTTGAACCTGCAAATCTAAGAGGTCTAAGAGAGATTTATATCATGTGCTGTAAAGCCAAGAAAGATAGCTAGCGAGGATGGAGAAAAGTATCCTAAACACCAGCATGTTGAGAACACTTATTTTCTTTGCAGTTGTGGCTGAAACTTTTATATTCCAAACAACAAACTACAATCTTGTTGCCAACCGCGAAACTCAAGAACTTCAAGGGACTCATGGATTACTACCAAGCCCAACAAAAGTGATATTTGAAGACTCAACTCAGACCAATTTTCAGGTTCTCACGTGAGATCTAATGAGTTGAAGCCTTATCCAAACCATAATCTTGAAATGAAGCATGACAAACATATTTTACAAATGGACGAGCAAAAAGACGATACTCCTGTTTTGTTGGATGTTCTTGACTCAAATGATCTCACATGGAACACGTAGCAAAACTGTGTAAGTGTTGACCACAATGGGATCCATATTCCAGCCGCGGCCCTATAAAGATGAAGGCTGATTTTTGGCTTTTCATAGATCGGACTACGAGTGAAATTCGTGAATTTGGGCACTTAGCAATTATAGATCATATGTAAAAGATTACAGAGATTCTAATAAAGGGCCGAGGAGACATGTGTGTAAGAAAATCTGGACGTTGTGTTTCAAAATGTTGAAAAATTGAAGTGTTGAAGTGTTGAAGTGTTGAAGTGTTGAAGTTTCTAAATTTGGGATGCAACAAATTGACAAGCTAAACATGTAGCCTCTTGATCCAATATCATATTACATTGAATGGCATGG
This sequence comes from Metschnikowia baotianmanensis, assembly GCA_030565705.1. Classification (NCBI taxonomy): domain Eukaryota; kingdom Fungi; phylum Ascomycota; class Pichiomycetes; order Serinales; family Metschnikowiaceae; genus Metschnikowia; species Metschnikowia baotianmanensis. The sequence continues at coordinate 6,974 of JAJMCI010000450.1, read as the reverse complement.
ATGAAGAGGAATTCATTTTAGTGCACCTAGGTACCAGTATATTGCGGAGAGTTCGAATTCAAACGAAGACATTTTACCAGAGCAGGGATCACTAAAATATTCGAGTCCCAAATATCTGTATAAACCCAAATATGCTTTTTTGGTTCCCAGCTCTTGATTCTAGATTCATTTCTGGGCTGTGCTAAAGCTTCATACATGAAACAATGAGGCATGTGTAGCATTCATTGGTCAGACGACCAAACGCTCCAGAGACCAGATTTGTAAAGCCCTTTAGGTAGAAACAACACCTCAGTTTGATCCTGGATCACTGAATATTATGTGGCACATGAGTGATCTCGAAATTCTCGTCAAACAGGATTCTGAGTGTTTGACAGACATTGACAACACATCTCCGCGTTTTCCTGTCACATATTTGATTTACATCATGTCAAAACTAACTGCTTAACGATAGAAAATTCGAAGATCTACTTGCGAGAAATGCTTCATTGTCATGTACTGCAAGCGATACACTGGGGTACATGAAAGAGAATTTCAGTAGAAGTTTCATTGGCTGTATCATTTAGCGACTATCGAAGATACTGGTTCAATCAGATACAATATATTCTCTCGAATGAAAAGATTCTTGTACTTCTGAAATGAAGAGTCCATTCAGCAAAAGAGGAGTAAGGCCGAGCGGAATTTTACGCTACTGGACTACATGAAAGAGTACTAGAGAAAGGACTTATTATCCTCAGGATCGGACTCCTGACCCCTCCTAACCATAGGAAGTGACAAAAGACATTGCCAAGCTTAAATTCCACAAATACTCCAGAAGTGCAGGAAGACCGATCTTTGTGTGAGACTTATTAGTGTTTCATTACAATATTTTTCAGGTATACCAGACATCTCTTCGGTTTATCTGGCCTGCCATTTTCAGTTTGATCAAGATACCGAGTATGACGATACAGAGAATCTAGCTATCTATACAAGGAATATTAAAAATGCTTAACTTCAACTGTACATCCATACTTATTTTCCCCTTCATCTTCGAATTTAATTAAACGGTTTTCTGAAAACAGTAGCGGCGCATTTCATATGATGGTTAGCAGAAAGACACCCTTGTTTCATTTTTCCTGTCAATCGCTGTAGATACGATCAAGTAACAATAATCGATACACAGCAGGAAAACAATTCACAATCAAACTTTGTGAATTCTCTGTAACCTGTCTAGGCAAATTTCAAATGAGAAAGCACATGGTGAATCAGTTATCATGGGCTATGCTCTCCCCACCCAAGCGTTTCATGTACAAATCTTGCATTTGATTTCTTTCTATCCTTAGTTGTTTACTGATACACTACTGACTGGATTTCGGTTGAAAGGGAATAAGCACTAGCTTTTTCCGTCCTTCCGATCCGGTTCTTCAAACAGAGAAGCAATGAAATAACTTTATGCATGTACTTCGAATCAGATCTTTTGATCTCCATTGCATAAGAATAATAGAGCCAAACCATGGCACTTGCAATCGAAGTATATTGTTGCAGCTTGTGGGGAAGTCACCCCACAACCCCGCTTCACAGACTTATAAGTATGCACACACTTCTTGAAACTCTGTATGATCTTAAGCATCTAGTTATACTCCTGGCACAATGTATAAAGCTCTCTCCTGTGTTTCTTTTGTGACTTTCGCCATTCTAGTGGCGGCTGCCAACATCGATTTCAAAGAAGCAGAAATGAAACCTTCTTCTGTCTTCAGAAAGGATATCAAAGTTGAAACTCAGTCATTCGACACTGGCTTCTCGGTGAGAAACTCTATGAGTACAACTGAAAACAATATCAAAGAATACAAAGCGGAGCTCAAGCAATACACCGATGACTTTGTGAAATTTGGAAAAGACGAAATGGTCAAGCAGGGGAAGCTCTTTTTGGAGACTAACAAGGAAAGTCCTCTCTCGCAACACTCCTCAGAAAGCGTCCCAATAGAGTTGACCAAAAGGTGGCACGTCGCATTTATTGCCTTCCGCAAAGAAGGGAGTCGTACTACCTGGGCTTCAAAAGTTTTGGGTGAGGGGGGCTGCTCGGGAGGATTTCTCACCGACGCTAACCTTCTTGTGTGGAGCGTTGTGGACCGTTGGTGTGGATTTACGTTATATAAAGATGACTGGTGTAGAGGTCCTGTTTCCTTTGATACTATGGGATGGAATGTGGTGAGTGATGGGTCCAGACCGGATTCGGGATTCAGAAGCGTCTACTTCAAATGTTTTGCCCAGGCCATGTAACTTGTCGTTACATCTTGGGCGTATGATAGGTGCTTTTCATAGTTCTTGTCTTGGAATGAAATTTCAGAATGATTAATCTGTAGCAACAAGAGCCGTAATAAGAAATAATCCAGAAACATCTTATAAAGCCGATACATGTTCTAAAACCGAAATAGCCCTTTACATCTGTAAGCAGGTTCTTAATGGTGTTGTGACTGTCCCCTGAGGTTTTGCTCCAAATTGCAGCTTGTTCAAATCCCTTTTCATTGATGAATCCATTGATTAAAGATAAGACGACGAAAATTGCCTCCCGGGACCAAAGGTTATCCAGTTTAAGTATACTTCAAGTTCACAACATGTCAGATTTGTTTTTTGCGCTCAAATTGTGAGAACAGTTGCACTTCATAAAAATGTCCTTCCTTCCGCAAAATTGTGAGAGTCGGGTTAGTAAAGTAAATCCTTAAACCAAGGTTTAAAAATCACGGATCTATAGTCGGCCACAAAACACAGGTGGATGGAGATAATCGCTCTATCTATGTGGTGAGCTCATCTGAAAAAAAAAAAAACGAAACGAAATTTGCAACCCATACTTGAAACAAGTCCAGTAATGGGGATTTACCCAAGTTCGTCATAACCTAGGGAGTTGTCGCGTCTCGCAGCCAGCTGAAGGATAGCCGCCACAGTTCAGAAACCGAGTCGTTATCGTTCATCCTTGTCAATTCCAAAAGCACAATTTGAAATTCAAGCTTCTGAAAAGCTATGAATGTACCACGTTTGGAGAAAGAAAGAGAAATTAACAGAACTTTTAGTTTGGGCCCTTGTGGACCACGTGATGTCTTCCCGCGGGGACAACCGATATCTGCGGAACGCAGGCCTAGAAAAAAGAACAAACGCAGCCCGGACTTATCGGCGCCTCACATATAAAGCCGGGCCGGCCCAATTTTGAAGACCTTCCATTGTGTATTTTTCCTTCATCTAAACAATCACTCTTCTTCCAATCCCTTTTTTCCATCACTTCCCCCACTTGAGAACAATCCGAATAATATTATCATGGCTACCAAAGTTCAGACCGTCGGAGCCACCACCAAGTTGTCTCAACACGAGATCATTCCACACAAGACCGATGTTGGTGCCTTGGCCAACCGTATAAACATGGAGACGCGTGCCCTCCACAACAAAATCGACAAGATGGTGACGTTGAAGTTTGCCATTGCCTTGCGTAACTACAAAGTCTACCGCCAGGGCTTGCAGAGTTTCTACCACGTGTTCGCCACGGTTGAGGACTGCCTCTATGAGGAATTGGAGAGACCAGACAGCGAATGGAGCGAGACATTGCGCAAAGTGTGGAAGCCAGAAATGGCCCGTAAGACACGCGGCCAACAGGACTTGATGTTCTACTACGACGACGACAAGTCGAAATTCATGACGCCCATCATGCCCGCTCAAATCGAGTTTGTCAACCACATCCGTGCCGTGGTTGCAGAAAAACCCTACATTTTGTTGGCTTACTTGCACGTGATGTACTTGGCGCTTTTCGCCGGTGGCCGTGTCATGAGGTCGTCTGTGAGCCGTGCCACAGGGCTTTTCCCACACAAAGACGGGTTGAAGCACGAAGAGATCGTCAAGATGGGAACCAATTTCTTCTCCTTCGACGTGCCCGACGAGGACAGCTTCAGAATCTTGTACAAGCGTGACTACGAGTTGCTGACGCGTAATTTCTTGACCGAGCAGCAGAAGCAGGAGATCATCGACGAGTCGATGTGGATTTTCGAGCAGAACGCTAAGTGCGTGACCGAGTTGCAGGAACACAACTTGAAGAAGATCCAGAATACGTGGCAGTCGTTTGTGTGGCACCGTGGAGCCACTGTGCTCATGGTGCTCATGTCTCTTCTTGCCATGTACTATGTGGTCAGACTTGGCAGTTGGATTGGTGCCTAAAGCTGGTATTAAATGCTAAGGTATAATTATGGGTCGGAGTTGACAATACGGATATTTTTATTTTTACGGACTCAGCACGATGATGACATTCATCTGTGCTTATAATATACGATAATGAGTACAAATGATGTAGGAGTTTTATGAGAAAATTCTGAGGAATGACTATCTTTTCGTGCTTCAGACAACTGCCAGTTCCCGAAGTTTTAACATCCAAGTTCTCATATTCAATACCAAGCCTCTGTAGTGTGAAACATTGTCATTTGCCATTCGATTCCTTCCCTCTTGCAATGCTTCGACACAGTACGTTTGACATACTTAACCCCAACTTGCTTGAGTCTGCAAGTACTAGTGGTCGAATGACCCCCATAGCAGTGGTTGCCAGCCTGAATACAGGCAAACGGGATCAGTAAACTCACTTAAACGCTTAGCGATAGCGAAAAAGCAACTTGATTCGTTTATATCACATCTTCCAATAGCTAAAAGTATTTAAACTATACCCTTGAAAAGCCCATCATCTTTAATCCTCCTCATCGCTTTCACTCTCCTGCACCAAACTGGGGTCCAACTCGTTCGTCACACCCTCTGCATGGTCCTTAGTCCAGCCATCGATCCATGCACATATACGCTCGATATTCTCGTCCATATCTTCCACAGTATTGGACTGTAAAGGAATCACAATCTCTGGAATATATCCACCCACTGCGTCCTGCCAAACAACCTCCATAATTTCACAGTCTAGGTTTTCCTGGATTTTATTTTCTTTATAACCTCTTTTCGATAATCTTTCGAACAAACTCTCGGTGTCAGATTTTAACACTACCACCAAGTCGATCAATCTTTCGGGGAAGATATCACAACAGTGCCAGTCAATGATCGCCCCACCCTCACGTAAGTCCGGCTCGAGGGAATCCAAGAGCTTATCTTCATCAACCACGTGACTATCGAACTCTTCGTCGTACGACTCGAAACATTTTCTCTCTTTGGCCAAAACACTGATATTATAGTGCTTGTATGGAGCTTTTAGATGCGAAACGAGAGCTTCGGCATGTGACGTCTTGCCACACCCAGGAGTGCCTGTGATGATGATATTTGGGTGGAAACGGGTTTCTTTCATGGCAAAAGTATTGCAAGTTTCTGAATTAAATACTGAATGGTTGTTCAAAACTGTGTTGTTATGGTTGGTTTACCTTAGTTTTGCGACGGCATCGACATGGCGATGATATGGTGTGTGCAGGCAAGAAGCAAGATCAGATGATGTCATAGATGTCAAAGCCTTCCATTCGCAAGAAATGCTCAATATTCTGAAAAAGTCAGGAATCCATCAATTTCCTTGGAACTCCCGGGTTATAGTCAATTTTCAGAAAGTTACACTGGTTACAAGTTTTCCCCTGCTTAATTCCAGTTTTCAAAACCTTGTGACCCATATATTTGCAAGTCTATAAATACAAAAGAAACGATTCCATCACTCAGCCCCTTTACACCAGGTAAGGAGGGGGTCGACAATCACCTGAATACGGAGGTAGAATCTGCAGCGTCCTTGCGCTTTGTTTTTCAAATTGCCGATACGCAGTGGCGAGAATAGAGCGCACTGAGGGCGATAACAGAGGATTGCACATGGATGTTTGCAATGCCTGGAGCCTTCTGCCGCTATCTGCATCTAGCGTGTTTGAGTTAAAATATTCGTCATACTCGCTAGGCTCTGCAGACCATAGGGGGTCTCCGAGTGAAAATATCGACAGCTGGGAGCTGGACGGTGCAGTGAAAGACCCCATGAAGTTTAGGGGCGGGCTTTCCGCGGTACTGCTTTCTCCGGCGCCATGGGCCCTGTCTTCCATGCTTTCAACACTCTGAATATTCTCCATACTTCCGTTATTCTCTGTAAATTCCGTATATTCAGAGTTTTGTAGATTTTCATATGTGTCGTTATTGGCATGTGAAATTTGGCCAGGGCTAGCTCCATTTGCAGGGCCAGCGCTACGGCGTGTGAAGAGACCACTGGCCCGGCGGCTTCCTAGACTTAGAGAGTATCGAGTTCGGGCTCGATTGCGTTCGCGTGATTTGCGTGGAAACACCTGCGTCACCATCTTTCAAGTGTGTTGTGATATGCTGTGATATGTGTGGAATAAGAGATTATGGAGCGTATTTAGTAACGGGTCTATCGGAGCTGAGGCACTGTGCCGAATGTACTTGTACTTTCAGAAAACTACCAGCAGTCTAGCGGCAGGGAAGTCGGCAATAAAAGTACCAGAAATTCGAAACACGAAGAAAAGAAGGAACACAGTAGCACGAAAGCACAGGATCACAGAAAACGAAATCCTCGCTCATTCCCCGTGGATCCGGGCTCTTTTTATCTCGTATTTGCACCAGCTGCCCATGGGGCAAATTTAAAATAAAAAAAAAGATAGTGTCTGCGCTCTTAACCGTGCGATGCCCCGAGGCTATCGAAAGCAGCGAAAAAAAATAATTGCTGCCCGACGATGCTAGTCGTAGCCCGGCCGGCCTGTCTACTGGAGATAGGGGAATTTCCAATCTTTGAGTGTTGGGCCACAAGGACAATGGCCACTTCATTTACAATGGGCTCCCATCATTTTCGCAATCTCAGCATGAAATTCGTTTCTCCGTGCTCAATTCCACCTGGACTCGTCTACTCTTGCCCCGCTAATTTTGGCTCGCCGGTAGGCACTGTGCCCGTAAACAGGCGTGGAACTGCCCTATTTGGTTTATAACCGAGGAGCCTCGGATAAGGTTTTACAAGGCCCGAAAAAATTGACTTTTATCCTCCAAAACTTAGCTCACCAAGT
>JAJMCI010000449.1:0-10612 GCA_030565705.1 Metschnikowia baotianmanensis | reverse complement strand
CCTTCAAGTCCTCAAGCACGTCGAGATACTTCTTTTCGAGTTCCTCGGGCGAACCCGGAACGACCGTCATGACCAATTTCCCGTCCACATCCGCCACTTTGGCCGTGCCTAGATCTTTCGCCTGGGGCACATCTCTGTTTCCCCAGGAAACATCGTGGATGTTGCAGAACGAGTAGATGTTGAGCACGTTGACGTAGGAAGGGGAAAGAAGGAGGTACTGTATGAAAGAAGTGACCATAAACGACGGTTCACCGTGGATAACGGCCCCTACGGCATATAAGATGTATGTCGACACCACGGAGACAACCAAGTCCCGGAGTTTCAGGTTCAGGAAAAGCATTTTGGGTGTAAAACTGTTATTTGTCTCCTTCATCACGAGTTTTACCGTGTTCACGGCCAAGTACACTGCCCCAAAGAGAAGGTATGCCATAAGCACAGCAAATACCACTGTGATGGCAATGTAGAGTTTCTTTGTGCCCCTAGGGGTATTTCCAAACGCCAACACAAAAGTGCACACCACGCAGAACACGTATACCCAGAGAAACGCCTGGGAAATGTACTTCCCTAGTGCAAACCCGACCTCAGAAGAGCCTAAGTTTTTAGTTAAGATCCGGAACACTAGGAAGAAAGACGCAAGCGAAAACCACGACACCGTCACCGTGGTCACGTGGTAGTAGAACTCGAGCTGGAGCCAGAGTTTGCGCATCAACAGGTGGTCCAGTCTCCAGATCTGCGTCCAGTGGAAAACTGAGTACATTGCTGCAAAGAGGGACCCGTTCAACCACCGTCTTCTCTGCAAAACAAAGTCGTCGACCTGTTCCGGGACATCTGTTTCTGCCGTGGCGGCACTTACATAGCGTAAAACGTAGTTTTTGTCTCTTTTTGCCACCAACTCAAAACATAGAATACGGTCTTCTGCTAGGTACATGTTCAGGGTGAAGATACCCGATTGCTCGAAGTTGCGCTCGAAAAGCGGGGCCTCGTCGTCGTTGGGATCATCGATTTTGGCTGCCTGGTGCAAAAACTCGCCTTTGAAGTACTTTTCTAGCGGGCCCTGGCCATCCACATTGAGAAGTGCGTCCCATCTATAAGCTGAAAAAGCTCCGGGAAGCACCGAGATAAACCCGAAAACAGACTCCATGGGCTTATCAAGGACATTCGAGATCTTGTATTCGAAGTTCTGCGCGGCCACTAGCGGATTGGATAGGAGTCTTTTATTGGGGCCTAATGCTACACGCATTTCTCCACATGCACCTGCAACATTGGAATCTTTAAACGAGGCCCAGAGATGGTAAAACGCGTCCTTTGCAGGCCGAGTGCCACAGTCCAAAAGCATAATCACTTTTGGGTTCAATAAGGGTGCAAACGCCTGGAAACACCATCTGTGCGAGTTAATTTTCCGTGCGTTTTTCTCCTTAAGACAGAACATGAGCTGTACCGGTGTCAGGCTCACATTAAGATAAACACGGTCGTTCGAAACACGCTCCACGCCCACACACGTCGTGTACTCGTATAAATGTGCTTTCACCGGTTTGTTATTGACCTTAGATTTCGCATACCCTTCTTGGAATACCCCTAAAGCTGCGAGGAGTTTCTGCGTTCTTTCATGGAGCTGGAGTCTTCCGTCATTCACGATGACCACGGTGACTTTTTTCCACAGGTTGTCGCCCCATGTAGTGTCCGCTCTATTTGTCAAGTTCTTGATATTCTCAAACACGCCTAGGAGTGTTCTTCCTAGAAGTACCTCGTCTTCATTGTACATGGTGATGCACACCAAGATCTCGGTGTCTCTCGCGGGCAGATACATGTTCTGGCGCAAAGTGTACTTGTGATTGGCGAAGTTCAGCGGGCCGCACGTGACTCCCGAGTACCGTACGAACGATGTCTCGTCACTTTTTCCAAATGGCAGCGAGTACGTGGAAAGAAGCGTTTTGGGTACGGGAGCGTCGATCACGTAGTTGCCATGCACAAGCTTGGCCCTTTTGACGGTTTTCGTATAATTTAGCCGCGGCGTAAAGTCGTCGTCGTCGAACTGGGCCTCGTTCTTCGTATTGGTAGTGCGTTTTCTTAGGGTGGTACCGTGGCCCCAGTTTTCGTGCTCTGTGTCTGAAAACAACAGGTCGTCCTCGCCAAAGGGGTCCAAGTCCTCGGTGGCCTCTTCCAAGAGATTCGGGCCGTAGTCGCTCGTTTGAGGCGCTCCCATACTGTACATGTTGTCAGTGTACCCTGTAAGCGCATAATTTTCCGGGTCGTACGGCTTTTCTCCGCCGAAAAACGTGGGGGGCACGTCCATCACGCTGCTTGCTCGGTTGTACGCCATCTGGGGGTACTCTAATCCATAAGCGTCGTTGTTGTCGTCGTGTTCCGGAACTTCGGGATATACTTGCATCCGAGCATCCGAGAATCTTACCCCCGGTGTTCTGGCGCCCATGAACGCCGTCAGTCCGCTGGCGCTCAGCCCCCCGTACAAACTGCCGCCCAATTTTTCATAGAACACATCGTCGTCGTCGTCCCGTGCCGCGGTGTGGCTCGATCGCTCACTATAGTTCGATACGCTCTGGGGTGGCAAGTATCTGTGTGCAGGAAGCGCCAGAAGCGGCACCGTCGGCGGCAGCCAGAACCCTTGCGGCTGGGAGTGTTGCATCTCGTCCTCAAAGAGGTCGTCGTCGTTGAAATCGACCCTTTGGGGGTGATTGTTGTGCATGTTAGGGTTGGAATGTCTTTGGCTCATTGTTTAGGGCGGAAAATGGGTATATTGGAGTGTTTTCGACCAGGGAAAAGCGTGGGCGAGAGTTGTGGCGATTGCCTATCGAATGAAACCGCTGCGGGGTAATTTGGACCACTATTGGTGGAGTTCTCTTGGGATGTAGATCTCTGTAGAGAGTATATTAGGTAAAAAGTAAGCCACTGGGCTTAGAACGATGCGTTGAGATCTGGATCTCGGGAATCACGTCAGAAAAGAGGCCGATCCAAATGATCTGGTTCAGGTCTCAAGGGGTCTAAAAAAACTGGTTTTTCGGAGTCTGGCGTCCTCTATAAAGTCTCTAATAGTATGAGATGGACCGATCTTGGGTGAAAATGAGAATGGGCTTAAAAAGATGTGTACGATGAATTTTCACGATTTGGTTTCTTTTTCAGATTTGCGAAGAGCGGTTCTGACGCGTGGCCGGACCATCGTGTGTTTTTATTCCTTCCGTTCTCAGAAACAGGGCCCATGGATCTGCCATGTTTCACTATGGGGATCTATTTTTGGCGCGTATTGTTTTTCCGGCCCAAAACGGCATACGGTGTGGTTGTATGCAGGGGAGTCTAAATACGAAAATTGATGTAATTGAGTGGCAGAGAAAAGGGAGAGGATGGGAAAGAGGTATAAAAGGGGAAAGAAAGAGATACACTTTAGTAATGCCAAAAAAAAAAAAAGCATCACACATTGGTTTGGAAATAGGGTCCAAGCGTAGAAAAACGTTGTGAAGGTCTGCATATAATTCATCAGAGTGCATAGCGAACACCATCAAAGAGAAGAACACATTATATATATATATCAGATATGTTAGGAAGAACATGTTGACTCTTTACCATCAAGGATGCTCTCTCTCTCTCATATATGCATATATATATATATATGCAATAGTCCTCACGTGACACATTAGCGACTGAGTCAATATGAGTAGTACTTAAATTCAAGGCTCTGAAATCAAGGTTACTAACTTGTTGACTAAGGATGACCTAATCCTAGCAGGAGGTCTCTATTCAAGTGCCAGTCTGGTTGCTGGCTCCTTATACAATCCTATTGGGTCAAAATTGTTCCTATTGGGTCATTCCTTTTGAAACTAATGGGTCAAAACTATTCCTATTGGGTCAAAACCATTCCAATTTGGATTCAGCTGATGAGGTAACGACCGGGCGGAAACATCAAGGGTGGTGCATACACTCCAGTATGCTTTGGCACTGACTTCGGTCTCAAACCGATACCAGGCACCTGACAACTATAGAACCATAGTGAGACATTCCACACATCACACACCACACACCTCTCCAAACATGCCCACTCTGCGAAACTCCCCCAATGTTAACAATGCATTTCTCTGTTATTCCTGCGTGCACACCACACACTTTCCTACACTCCCGAGCCTCTCGAGGCACTGGCTATGGTACCCATGGAGACACTTAAAAAGCACCAATTCGCAGTCTAGGTACGCCAGTTTGGTGAACTTTTGCGCAAAAACCTTCGCTTTTTCACGCGCCTCCCACGCCTCCCGGTGCCTTGCAGCCACCTCGTCGCCCCACATGGCTTTCCCGCAGGAAACACACGATTTCTCCTTCAAGATGTACCCCCGGAGAATACTGGCCTGTATGCAGTCCATGCGCTTACGCGTCCGCGCGTCCAACTTGCGAAGCGTGATGCGGTGGATCTCGCTGTCGAAATAAAATGATGCCAATGTTTCCTGGAGCACCTCTCTCACGTGGGCAACCGTGGCGGTGTCGATGATATCCTGCATGATGCCGGTGAAAAGATGGGTGTCGTTGCTTTTCTCCCCCACATCGAGTATATGCCGGAAACACCTGTATATGCCCCGGTTGGCACATTCCGTAAACAGAGTGTTGACGGTCATCTTTTCTGGATTTTTTGGGTCTCGTGTAATTTCTAAAATGCTCTTTGGATTGCTTTTAGTGTGCTCCTGATCTATTTTTGGATCGGGGGCCTTTAGCCCGACAAGAGTATGCACTAGGGATTTCCAGCAGTGGCTTTGTTTCCTGCATATAGACACGCCCACGCCAATAAGGTTCTCCACCTTTCCAACATCGTGGCTTTTCGCTGAAAAGTCGAGGCCCTTCTGGAGTGCATACATGGCCGCGTCGTGGTCCCCCGCATCGCGAAGAAGAATCGAAAGGGCCTCGAAATTGTGAGTTTCGTTAAGAGTCTGTGCCACTGCGTCTAGGTCACGTGACACGCCCGCCACCTCATGTCCATAAACGCCCACCAAATGGGCGATTTTTTCCGGAAAAAAGTCACTGGTCAACCTGAGGTACTCCACGAGAAGAGCACTTCTTCCCGGCCCAAGATCGTGGGGATTCTCCCCCTCAAATAACACCTGGAGGTACGTGTATGCCACCTTCTTGTCACTGCACATAAGCACCATCCTGTGTATAGCGGGGTTATGAGCGCTGGCCAACTCCGCCATTTCCAACGGATATTTCGCCACCAACTCGCCGAAATTTGCCTCGAGAATGTCCATCACCCTTTTGCGCTCCACCGGATGCACCCCTCGATCCGAAAAGACATGCGAAATTAGGCGTGCCACCTCGGGAAAATCGTGTATACAGTCCGATTTTTCCGGTTTTGCCGTGTTTTCTCTCATGTTTTCTCTCATCTTCCCTCCTAGATTCTGCTGCTCGATCCACACCTCCAAAGCGCCAGAATATCTGCCTGTGTTGCGATACAAGGCGAACGCCACGCGGAAAAACCCCGCTGCCCGGACCTTTTCCCGGAAAAACTCGGCATCTTTTACCTCATATACAGGCAACAAGCTTTCCAACGCTAGCTGGGCGTCGGCATGCAGGACTGCCGGGCTCTGGCAAAGCGTGTCGACCGTTTCCTCAAGTAACGAGTCGGAAAGCCGGATAAACTGGAGATATTTCGGGTAGTTCCTGCCTATAAACACCGACAAGTAGACCCGGTCCTCGAGGCTGAAATTACCCGAATTTTCCCGGAAAATATCAACAAGCGCCTCCAAAATGTACTGTCTGTTGAGTGCTCCTTTTTCCTCTGTGTTGAGGCACGGGTTCTCGAAGAATTCATGGAGCATCGAGAGCGTTTCGAATGCGTTCGAGTGGAGGAGTGCATATAGGTACGGAAACACCACGGCGTCGTCGATTTCAAGGTGAAACTCGGCACTCGGTTGTTCTGAAGAGTTTTGAAACGTTTTCGGTGTTTGCGATGTTTGTAATGTTTGAAACGTTAGGGATGTTTGGGGGTTCGGGGAAAAGAGCAACGTGCATATCTGTTTTCTAGCATATGCCTCGTCACGTGACGCCATGTACTGATCAGTTGGAAACTGCCTGCCAGATAAAACATACGTCAAGTACGTGTACACCAAGGTCCGCTGCAGGTCGGCTAATTCTGGGTCATTCAGATCCGCCATAAGAACGAAAAACACGTGCACATAGTCTTTTAGAAGCACCGTCCAGATGTATGCAGTACACTCTCTTAGGCCATGCATTTCACAGAGTTTAAGTGTAAGGTCGATGTCCAACGATTCCGTGTCCAAGAGGCAAATTAGTTCCGTCAACTTTTGTCCTGCACTTTCCGTGTTTTCTTCTTCATTTTCCAGGTATTCTCCTTTATCTTCCAGGCCTTTTCCCTCGGATTGGGAAACATAAGTTTCCACTAGACTCTTGAATAGTGTAGGAGATAAAGTCCGTATTTTTCTGGCCAAGATGAACGGCTCGAGGATTTTGAAAAAAAGAGCTTTATCGGCAACGAGCTCGTGCACCGTGTCCAAGATCGCAAGAAGCGATGCCTGTGTTTCTGCAAAAGTTGCCCGTTCTTTTTCCTCTTTTTCTGTCTCTTTTTCGTCTTTTCCTGCGTCTTTTTCCTCTTTTCCTGTCCCTTTTTCCTCTTTTTCTGTCTCTTTTGCCTCGAATATGACCCCGATCACGTGGAAGTAAATCCGGAGCCCGTCTTCGATTCCCCAGCGTGTTTCAGGGCCCATTTCTGACTCGGACTCTAAAGTTGACTCTGTCTCTAGTATTGACTCTGTCTCTAAAATAGGCTCTCGTCCTTGGCCAAAAATAGCATGTGCAGCCTCTTGCATGAGGTCAAGGAGAAACGGCTCCACTGTGGCGTGTCGCTCTTTCTGCGAGTGGGGTAATCCACATAGAAGCAATCTTCCCGCGTTCTGTGATGCGTAGAAGTCGAACGCGCTTAGAAGAGCCGATGCAAAGTGTTTTTTAGAGATGAGGGCCGAAAGTTTGTCTGCCCATTTCGCCGTGGCGCCAGTAAGAAGCGTTTTTTTGCAAGGTGAGAGAGAGTTTGATAGGATGACCGGCCGGTGGCGGAAGATCCGGAACGATGCGTTGTAGAGCGTGAAAGAGGGTGTGATGGGTTGTGTGGTAGTGTGCCTTTCAATGTGTGTTTCAATGTGTGTTTCAATGTGTGTGGCAGGTTGTAAGTCTGATTTTCTGTCAGATCGTGAATCAGATCGTGAATCAGATCGTGAATCAGATTGCATGTCAGATTGTATGTCAGATCGTATGTCAGAATCCGAGTGTTTGTTAGTTGGTGGGTGTAGATGTGTTTCAGTTCCAATATGAGACACAAGCCTTGTATCTGTGCCAACTTCTGCCCTTAAATCTGCTCTTGTTTCTGCTCTTGGATCTGATCCCATGTACGCACCGTTGCCATCAAAACGCATGCATGCCACCTGCAGCGAGTCCATCTCGTCCAGCCCCACGAGCTCGAGCGTGGAGTTCGTACCTGCATTGTTATAGTAGAGAAAGTGGAGCCTGAATCTAGTGGCCTCAGACTCGGAGTCTGTCGAAGTTTTAGGGTTTGGAGATGTTCTGGGATTTGGAGATGTGGTGGATTCTGTATGTTTTGTGAAATCCCCTAACCTTTCGCTTCCCCTCGAATCTCCTGCGGTCTTTGTAGCACCACTGGGTCCAGAAATATCGGCAAGGTCCTCATACTCACCAGAATCTGGGAATTCTCCATGACTTCCAGAATTTCCAGAATTTCCAGGATTTCCATAATCTCCCGGATTATCGGAATGTTCAGAGTGCTCGGAATCTTCTGGTGTTCCTGATGTTTCTCGCTCTTCCGAGCCCTCATTATAATCTCTTCCGTGCCCGTTTTCCTCCACTAAAGCTGCCAAAATCTCAGAGTTGAGCCATTGAAGCGCCACGACTCTCGAACTTTTTTCAAAAGTTCCAGAAGTTCCAGAAGTTTCAGAAGTTTCAGAAGTTTCAGAAGTTCCAAAAGTTCCAAAAGTTCCAGAAGTTTCAGAGGTATCCCACCGGGCCGTGTTCTGCATTTTCAACGCCGGGATCGCGCGGTCCTTGTCCTTCAACTCAGCCAAGATCGCCATGGCGTTTTCCGAGATCCGCGAGCCGTCGAGCTCCAGAATCGTCACGACGTTGTTCCACGCATACGCCAACTTGGCATTTTTGTAATTAGGCCGCGTTTTCCGGGATTTTGGCGCTTTTCCTCCGGGTTTTTCGGGTTTTTCGGGTTCTACACCGTTGGACACGCACGGGTACCATGCCAAGCACCCCGAGGGCGCTTTTCCGCGCTCGAGAATCACGTTTTTCGGCCGGTGGGCCTTGAAATGGGTCTTCGGGTATGCCGCGGCGTCATTGTTCAAGGAACACACGGAAAGAACCGCCATTTGGGTGCTTGTGATCACCGCCATCACACCTAGGTGGTCCGTTAACATGGGCACGGTCCCGATCGGAAGTGGCTGGCAATCGAGGATGGAAAACCTGGATATTGGATCTTTAAGAGTAGACACAGCGGGGCCCAAAAGCCGCTGCAGGACGACCTTCTTGCGGAAAAGCTTCTGCATGCCGTGGTGGAAGAGCACGATGCCGGAGACGTCGGAGGACACGATGTTGCGCGGCAGATCGCCCACAAACCACACGGAATTGATGGGAATACCCTGTAAATGGCCCTGGGCCGAGAATTCCGCCGTTTTTTCGGCAAATTTCACGCTCCGCACAACGTCGTAGGGCTCTATGATGGTGGGAGATGCACGAGGCCCGGTTCTGTGGGGGATTTCCCACACTAGGAGCGTCCCATCGGCATGGCCAGCACATACGAACTTGCCGTCGGCAGAACTCGCCACACAGGTCACCTGCAGCGGATCTGAAAGCACCAGAGTGTAGTCCTCGTTCGCCGCTTTCCGAAGATCTAGAATATAGTCGATGTTCTGCGCGTAGTCGAACGCTGCCACGCGCCCAAGGTCCGTGCCTATGTATATATGGGTAGGCGAGAGGTGGAGCGCCGTCGGGGCGCCAAACGCGCCGCGAAAAGCCGCAGCGTCGAGCGTCCGGCCGATATGCGTGGCCTGCGTCCAGCGCACGGCGTTGCTGCAGATTTCCCCGGAGTTCTGGAGGATCTGGGGCGTGTTTAAGGTGTTTTTTATGTCGTTTTTTACACTATCTTCCCGGCGCTTAAGGCGGGCCGACACCGCGGTGTGCGCCCTATAATCGAACGCCCGGCGAGTAGGGAAAGAGGGTGTTGGTGAAGTAATCTTGCTTTTTGTTTTTTGGCGAGTTTTGGCGGATTTTGGGTGATGATAGACGTCGTAGTAGATATGGTATGTATGAGTGGAGTAGAAGTGAGAATGGGGCGTAGAAGTCGGGGTTTTTCGGCCAAAGGCGTTTTTGGAATACGGTCCGAGTATTGAGGGTGATGAGAAATGAAAAGTATAGATTGTTTGGGAAAAAGATGTGTATTAAGAGAAAAGAATGGGTATTAGGAGTGAGATTAAGATTAAGATTAAGATTCAGACTGGCGTGGAGTGGATTAATTATAGGTGCGAAAAAAGATGGGTGCGAAATCTTGGGCTGGTTGTGTGGTGGAGGGTATTCGACAGAATTACTTGTAAGATATATAATATATAATATATAATCTAGATAATCTAGATATATGTAATGTAGATATAAATAATTCAGATGATTCGAATTAGATGTATCTATGTATATGTTGATTGTGAAAGATTGAGTTCTGTAGTGGTGTGAGAAAACAATGGAACACTCAGCACGTACTACTATTTCACTCCAAATATGTCATGCCTATAAAAGATTAAATGTATAGAGACATTTATGACAATATTTAGAATTATACGAAGAACATATACAGATTTCTGCCATGATGGGGTAAGAAAGAAAATCGAGCACGTGCTACTATGGAAAGCGATTCACCTTTTGGGTAGTTGACAAAGTCAATTTCAATACATAGGTGAGGTCAGGTCGGAATCATTTTAGGTGACTTGTGAGATGTGTGACCTCGAATTGGGTTAGAGCTTAGAGGTTTTGTTTGAGCCTGTATTCTGTAAAAATTTTGGGCTTAGAATGTAACTTTCAGGCTGCCCTTTAATCAACTTCTGCCTTGTATACTTTGTTATCTGACGTTACAATTAAAGAAGAAAAAACATATCGTATTACGGGAAAAACATCCCCTGCTCAAGTAATCCTAGAATACCCATAATACTTCAGGTGTTTTCATCATGTTGCGTTTTTAGTAGCATATCGTATTTTAGGAAAAAACATCACCAACTCAACTACTCCAAAAGAAAACTCCTAAAAATCCAATAAACACATCTGGATGGTACTCTTCGAAATGGGTTAGAGGTTTTATGTATAGCTGTATAGTTTTCGGGCTTAGAAGGTAACTTTTGAGCTTCCCTCTAATTAATGAATCTATCAAAGAAAAATATTCCAACACACATGCAAATGAGAAATAAAGGAATGAATGGGTAAAAAAAGATTGCAGCACCACAATTTCGCATATGGTCTCCCACTACACTACTCAGTGTGGCCCTATGCAGCTTAACTAACATTGATCGGACGGGAAATAGTGCTTCCTGCATGGTGTTTTTTTTTTTTTTTT
>JAJMCI010000448.1:0-10650 GCA_030565705.1 Metschnikowia baotianmanensis | reverse complement strand
GCCGGAAACCTGAAACAAGAGAACTATACAATAAATAAAATGGTTCTATTGTCCCAGGTTTAAGGGAGTGTTTGGAATATGCAGTTCCAGACATAGATATCTTACGATCGGACTAAAGCTGAACCGCACACGACCATGGGTCTTGCTCCTCGGACATGAAGAAAGGACAACGCATAGAATATTCTCTCCTTTTCTCCACACTAAGGTAAATACAATAAACGAATCTAGCCTGTGATAACGCACTTAACACAACAGTTGTCACAAATTCCAACACCTTCTTTTTTTTGACAGCCTGTGATCGTTCACGTCCCGATGACTACAAAGAATTTCATAATTTTAGGCATGCCTTACAAATTTTATTTTATTTTATTTCTTATTATAGCCCCTGATTCTATACTTGAAAAAGAAAATTAAGCTCAGATTTGCAACCAGGTAATTGACAGGATAGCCCATCCTTTTGAAGCGGCTAGAAATGAAGTAGATATTTTATGACAAGAAACTCCTCATGATGTTTCGTAGTTTGGATTTCTTGGAACTGGTGACGCGCACTTCTGGCGCAGTGTGCGTGCCTTTGCGTGTAACCCGAGCCCCGTCGTGACGTGTGTGACTGGCGCGTTGTTTATTTTCGTAGTTACCGGGCTCGGAAACACTTTTCTTTCCATCATCAGTATACGTGGGAGCTTCTGCCGCCTTTACGTTTGAAAGAGCATGCGAGCCTGTTTCATCTGAGGGGATCGGAAAGGCGGTGGGTCTACTGATTTCTGTCGTAGAAAGAGACTTGAAAGCGAGTGAGGAGTTGACTTCCCCCACTTTTTGTCTCAACACATCGGACTTCATGCAAAGCTCTTGGAACTTCGTTAAGGATTCCGAGCGGGGCATTCGAGACTCAACCAAGGGGACAGGAGGCTCGGTGGCGAGCATCTCATTGATATGTAGAACCGTGCTCTCTGCAAACCCGAAATCAGCAACTGTACTATCCCTTTTATCACGGGTGAGGCGTCCTGGTTGGATGTTCGCCGCATTGCTGAGATTGGAAATCGTAAGCAAGTGTTGTGCATTCGCTTGTCTTTCGAGGTCAAGGTCGTTCTCCACCATGGCCAACTTTTCTAGAAGCTCGTTATTGAATTGGGTGGCGAGCTGGAGTTTGCTCTCAACAACCCGGTCTTTGGAAACGAAGTCATCGTTCAGAATCTCCATCGCCACGAGTTTGTGCTTGAGGTCTGCGGTCGTTTTCTCATAGGCGGTTTTATTTTCCGCCATCAAATCCAGAAGTTCGGACACCTCAGAGTTGAGAGCAATGACCCTCGCATTGAGAGCCGTGATGATCTGGTCTTTCGCCTGCAACTGGTGAGCCAAGGTAGACTTCTGTGTTTCCAACTCGTGGAGTTCGTCCTCGAGAGCTTGTTCTAGCTCTTTGCTGGACTCCTGGAACTCGACTAACTCCAGCTCCAACTCAAGCATTCGCTGGTAGACCTTTTGGAATTCCCCAGCACCCATCGTGGGTTGTACGTCTCTGGCATAGTCTGTCATTGGGCCAGATGTTTCAACTTGTTTTCATGTTTACTTCATTGTTTGGCTATGCAGGCTTCGAGCGCAGACGATACTTAGAGGCTACAGCGCGACTAGTTATGGTGTAAGGCCGCGGCTCTGATCGATTGATTAATTCATACGAACAAAAAGACGAGATAGTTCCCTAGTGAGTATATGAAACCTTCTCACTTCCCATTGATGTATATAGATTATCGCCATAAATTGTACTCTTCCTGGTGAGCCTCTTGTTCCGAGATTGTCGAAGAAACTGCAGCCACCGCCGCATTGGCCACCTGCGCAGCCTCATTCTCTGCATTTTGGCGCGGATTGAAGGGCTTCGATCGTATTTCCTCATATGACGCAATGGCTTTGAGTGGGTTGCTTGGGGCTGGCGTGATCTGGGGTTCGCCTTCGACAGTGGTTTGATAGAGCGTGCTGATAAGTTGCGCGACTATGGTCTGGAGAGAAACACTCTTGTACTCTCTGATGGTCCCGCGCGTCTTCTCGAAAGCTACCTTGAAGTCTGCTGAGGTCCAAAGAATCTTGTTCTTGTCCTTATGCATCTCGTGGTACATATGTACCATATAATCCCAGTCGATGGACTCTTGGTCTGTCACGTTCAACTCCAAGATCCGGTTCAAAATCCACAACTTGACTGAATTGTCCATCATGGAAATTCTAGACATGGACTCCCTCCTTAGAAGCTTGTTCCATTTATAGCGGCACTGGATTCTCGAGCGAACCCCGTTCATGCGTTCACTCACCACAGTCCAGTTGATGAGAATTGGCTTGTTTGTCTGCGATTCACTCGTTATCATTTCCATCACAATGTTTTTGAGAGAATGCTCCTCCTCTTCAGACCATTTGTTCATCACCCTATTTGAGCCGCACTTGATATAGTTTCTCCAGCGATCTCTGCAGTCTTCTGGCATTCTGTTCATGGCCTCCCCAATATCTTTCCAGTTCGTGCTTGTGGTTTCAGTGAGCTTCAGGAGAAGCTCATCTTCTTCGGGTGTCCATTTTGCTCTGACTTGAAAGACATGATACTGTCTTCTGATATGCTTATACACAGAAGCTTTCGAGCGGTAGGGTAGCACTTTAGTCACAGACTCCCAGAAGTTATCTTTGGGCCGTTCCGAAGTCCACACACGGCGGCAAATATCCATTCGGCTGAGATGATTGAGGCGGCAGTAGCCGCGCAAAAAGTGCTCGACGATGTTGATCTCCACCTGAGAAAAGAGCCGGGGACCTCTATCACCGACATCGGTTTGCGAGTTATACCACAGGCATGCCTCGTTCGACGCTTGTGCGATAAGACTCTCGAGTGACAAATAGCTGTATTTTGAATCTGCTGCTAGCGCAGACTGACTATGATCTAACAACGCCCCGGTGTTTTTCTTGAGGGGGCGGATGGGTTCGCGTTTTCCGAGCCTGTGTCCAGTAGATATAGCCGCAGCATGGGCCAAGTGATTAATGGCGACTGGGTTATGTTCATCGTGGCGCACTCCGTTCCGGCGGTCGTGATTTATGCCAATTTGATGATGAAGTCTACGCTGGGACAGCGTGGGCGACGTGAATTGCTTAGTCAACTCTCCCGCACCCAAAATGGCTGCATGAACAAGCTGGTCATGCTCGGAATGCCCATCTAAGCCGTCCAATTCCGGGTCAATACCGTTTTCTTCGTCAAAAGATTTATGTTGCCGTTTTCGCAGGGTTGCTCCCTCGAAATTGGCGGCAACCTCTTCCTCCAAGAACCTATCCCACTGATACTCCGCAAGCAAATCGTCGGGGTTGAGTCGCTGCCGCTTATGTAGGAGTTCGCCATCGTCATGGCCCTCCGTGTCCGGATGCACAGCCCCAGAATCATGGAGCTCGTCACCTGTGTCTAAAGTGCCACCGACGTAACGCATCACAGCAGCTTCCACAGCATCGTTCAACAGCTGGCTGGCCTTATCCATCAACTCGTTTACCTCGTGATTGTCACCTACGTGGGAGTTCATAATAGATGAGGTGCCCTCAGAGTGCACGTCACTTGTCGTTTTAGTGTTTGCGTGACCATTGTCGACATCTGATTTTGGCAATGCAGCAAACGAGTCCGTGCTGTCGTAATTGGAGTCTGCGTTTTCATTTGCATCCGCCTTTGCTTTATCCTCTGGGCCATCGTTGTGATGACCGGGCATCGTGAGGTCTTTTTCGAGCACGTCAATAAGGGGGACCCCAGTGGAGCTATTCTTGGTTTCAGAGGTGCCTAGTTGTAGAAGCGCCTGGGCACCACCTATTTCCGGTTGAGTTTGCATGCTGTGCTTGTTTCCGGCTGTGCGGAATTTTGTTGACCACCGAAATCTGGCGGAAATTCAGCTTGTTGGGGGATTTTGCAACCAGTTGCAGCAGGCCTGTTATCTGAGGGTTACCCGATTTTCTGGTTGGTTTTTTCCAGGGCGATGGAAAGGTGGATGCATGGTTGTTTCCGTTGGCGCGAACGCCTGTTATGCACGGGTGTTTGTTACCGCGCGCAGCCGAAGCACGTGACCGATTTATTCGTTGTGGGTGGCCAGCAGTGTTGTGCGTAATTCGCATTACCGCTGTGTTTGCGTAATACCGTATCAACGTACGTAATTTTTTTTGCGTAAGGCACTACGTTTACGTGAGCCTTCCACCAACGTTACCGTATCGTTTTGCGTAATGAGCTGCATTTGCGTAATGATTTTGTGCAGGCCCTATGAAAAATCCTGAGAGGTCCCCCAGTGTCAAGCGCTGATGTGTCACTGAGCCCAGTCATACAAGCTCATTACGCACCTTACGCATCATTACGTGCTTACGCAATACGCTTACGCGACCCTCTCAAAATTCATTACGCATTACGTGCTTCATTACGTGGCCAATTTTTCGCATTACGTCGACAAAATCGCATTACGTGCGTAAAAACGCCCTTACGCACAACACTGGTGGCCAGTGACAATAGAACTATTTGCTGTGATCCAAATGGAGAAATGCAAGTATGAGAGCTTGATTTTTTTTTTTTTGCATTTCAAAGCAAGGTCCTCTCATTACTCTTTGACAATCCTCGATTGTTGGTTACGAAGTATCGTAGCTCTTCACACCCCTGTGCGATCATTCTGCAGTGTGCGCGTCGGACCTTTGACACTATGTACAACATAGCCGTGTCGCAAGGTGGCCGATCTCAGCGGAAATCAAAGTGGAAATTCGACCACCATTCCGGTTCTTTTATTATTATCCACAAATCTATCCTAATCTCGAGTGAGAAGAAAAGGTCTGGCCAATGCTAAATTATAACGACGATGAGCAGACGCTCTTACACTTCTACCGCACGTCCAACCTAGATCTACCAGTTGCTAACAAGCCTTCTGGATTACAAGGGAAGGGTGGCATAGATATACAAGCGCTCGAAAACTTGAGTTCTGCCGAACAGTTCGATGCACTAAATGAGTTTCTCTCGGCTGAAAGTTCCGTGCAGGGATACACCCAACCTGCTCACGACGTCAAAGACCCTTTGAGCGGTGAAAACGTGGTGCGCTTGCTTGTAGACAGAGGTATTGTGGAGTCCGAGGCCGACCCTCTGCTCCAGAAATTCTTGGTTTCTTCCCAGGAGTTCAGTCCTCAGGCATACCTCTCTGTTGTGCATAAGACGACGCCCATCGAAGGGTTATTGGGGTCTCTCTCCGAACTAGACGTCAGCATCCGTCACCAAGCTTCAGAATTGAAGGTGACTTTGGAAGAGAACTTCGAGGACTTTCTCTCGTGTAAGAAATCCATAGATGAGATATTGGCGTCTTTTCGGCACCTGAAGCTGAAAGCACAGAAAGATCTGGAAAAGTCAAAAGTGTTCAACCCATCCGCAAAAAGGAACACAAGGAAACTCGAGGCAGGCGAAACACTTCTTTCTGAGCTCGAAGAATCAATCAACAACTTAAACTTATCCTCCTCGCTCATGATCAGGCCTATTATGGACCACAATGCGAAAGAAGTCAAAATCAACAAACTTGTGGAATTCATACAGGCCAATCGCTTCCTCTTTGACCTTCCAAATAATTTGATTAATCATCTCTCCCAACATGACGATGACAGCTTTATAAATGACTATGAGAGATTCACAAGAGAAAAAGCCGAGATTGAAGAGAAGCAACAGAGAGCTATTCAAAGAGTAAAGCAGTCCGATGACAACATGGCACTCAGGACATTGGAACAGACACATACTTTCCAAAACACGGCTTTGAGCAGAGTTTATGCTGAAGTTGCCAAAATTGCCGATGAGTACCGCCAAAGATGTCTTCAGGATTTGTTGTCGACTGATCACGAGGTAAGCACGAAGAGCAACCGGAAATTGGCGCTGGACGTGAAATTCATCGATCTTGTCGACAGATTGCATCGCATCGGTGTCAACAACTCGGATTCCGCGCCAATCAGCCGCTTTCTTCACTCTCAATTGACAAAATTGGACACTGAACTCACCTACGAATGCGAGAAGTTTGAATCAAGATTCTCCCTGATGCAAAAAAAACTTCGGGAGTACACAACTTCGCTTTCTCAGCAACGCGTAGATGGCTCATATGTCAATCACATAGCCGAGAAATTTGAAAGCGTAGAAGAATACTTCAGAGCTTCGTCCACATACACTACACTGGAAATCGATTCCGAGAGAGAGCACGTGATTCTTGATATTTTCGGTAATAGCGAAAACTTGGATCTTTCTCTTATTAATGAGACTTGGTTAGTCTTGACCAACTTCATATCCTACGTTGAAGAGTTCCTCAAAGGCCCTATGTCCAGATTTGTCAAGAACTATGTTCATTACTCATCGTCTGAAAATAACTATGATGTTGACAGTGACGGCGAGCTTCAAGCCATGTTCCTTCAAATCTCAAATAGTATTGTTGGGAAAATCATGAACCTTTTTGATGGTGGAAATCTGAACGATCAAATGAAAGTCACTCCATCCAACTATGCGGCGTTTCTTCCATATCATACAAACTCCTTGTCTGCAATATTCTACTTGAGTGCAATCTCCGTTAGTTTCGGCAATGTTCTCACTCTCATCGGAGAATATACTACTCTGGTTGGCAATTCGTCGAATAGCTTTGATACCAATAAATATCTCAAAAGTCTCAGAGAGACTTCCACTCTTTTTGATCTGAGGGTATTGGAAGCGATCTGCGCGACGTGGGTTAATGATTGCTCTCAGTTCTTTGACCTCGAAAACTGGGTAAAGTACAACGATTTTGGTGACAGAAATATGAAAAGCGTCATTTACACAAAGCTCATGCAAATCATTTACTACCATGAAGTTTTTGTGTTGGAGAAGTTGGCGCAATTGTTGATACGCAAAAAGGAGCAGACTAATTCGGAAGTGCGGATCGTGGCTCCATACCCTAGTAAGAGAATCTTGGTCAGCTTGGAAATCCAATTCATGCGAAGCATGAATGTTTTGGTTGACTCAAGTGTGAAAAAATTCACTTCCGAAGAGACAGCATCGAATAATGGAGGCATGTTGGTCTACGAAACCGAAAAAAGCATCTACAAGATCTTAACTATGAACAACTTTACCGCTCTTGGAGAGTTCATATTCCCAAAACTCATCAAGAAGTTCGATGAGCTTTTTGGAAATACATTGCTGAAGCAAACTTTGAAATTGTTTGCCGACTTGGACAAGGTGAAAATCACCATTTTGGACGACATTAACGAGATCGAGAGAAACTGGATCGAGTCCAAGATTGAAAAACACTTCAGCTCGCTTGAGACTTCGAGACTTGCGCGTCAAGTTGAAGTAGATCCATTTGTTTACGATTGTCTCTTGCACTTTGTGAAGCTCGTTCACGTGTTGAAGCCGATTACCGACAACATCACATTTGTTGCAATAATCCAACAACTCCAGAGCCATTTCTTGTCCAAATTCTTGCAATGTGTCCGTCAGGTTTCGGAAAAGGAAAATGTCATTGTGCTGCTTTTAGCCAATCTCAAGCTTGACCTTGACTTCTTCGTGGAGGTGTTTGAGGCTAGTGACACCTTAAGAATTGACGACTTTAGCTTGAATTTGGTGGAGATTATTCTCGCTCAGATCCAAAAGGTCGAATCTATCTTCGCAGACCTCCCTTACACCAAGCAAGAGATTGATCAAAAGTTATATGAGGCGTTGAAGTTTAGTGAGAGTGAATTCACATGCTTTCAGTGATCACCGCGAAAAGGTCTTGGGTAGTTTTACCTGGTTTACAATGAATGAAGTTCGGCCACTAGTAAAAGAAAATTCTAGGGAAAAAAGATCGAATGCATATACGGAAGCAGAATACACATATACCATATCTCATATCCGCACTTGAATTGTAAAAAGATGTTTTGTATTGGGGACGCTTTGTTCCGGCACATTGCCTTAAATCTCGTTAGTTATTCTATATGGGGATGCGCGACTAGTGCATCACATCGATCGAGCCTGATCTGACAAACTGAGAATGACAAGTGATAGTGTGCGGGAGGTACTCGAAAGCGAAACTCGAGCGTTTCGCCTGGCGTGCTGTCAATTGTATGTTGATTGCGTAAATGAGTTGGGTGTGCCTGCCAAAGTTGAAGAAGCCGCAATCACTGTGGGATCGTCTTCTGCACAAACCTACGTTCAGGTGACTGCCTCTGCTTTGAAGACTCACGGTTTCGTCCTAATTGGTGGGAAAGGGAGCCATCTTGGAAAAGCGATCGCAGTGGCCGAACAAGTGAAGCGACAGCTCGACGGGCTACTAGTGCAATTCAACAAAGCATCCTTACATTCCTCGCTCATCAACCCAGCACACAAGCCTTCAGCGAGCTCGAAAAATATCGAAGTTTTCCTCAAGGAAGGCGACTCCAGCCAGGAATCGAACGAGCCGCACTCAAGTGAGCCATCCGCAAACGACGTCTTGAGAGAAATAAAAGGCCACAAGGTGTATAAAGTACCGTCGATTGCGATCCTACTACTGAGTGACTCACTGGTGGTCGATGGGAAATTGCAGAGCTGGACAAAACAGGTCAACTAGACTATTGAAAGAGTTCAAGTATAGTTCCATAGACATCCCCACCCCTTCTGTGCTAAGAGCCTCCGTTTCATACGATGGAAGCATAAGAGAGGGTAATTAGTTTCTCGGTCAGACAACTGGGCACCAATCTGCAGAACACAGTCATTACATACGAAGAGTCATACGTTCTGTACCAACTCAATCATCCACACAATCGATTGACTTGGAAATTGGCAGCTACATAGTCATTCGCAGGCACGTGACTCAAATAGCCATATTTTCACACGGCATACACTACCAAGAAGAGCATGAGGACATTGCAACGCGTAAACCGAAAACGAAGTCGACTGAGAATACCCTGAAACCAGCTTTGAGCTCTGAACATTATTTTTTAGGCCAACTCTGTAATCATGCTTTGGTTCTATCTGAAAATTGTATTTCCTGCATATATGAGCTAACCAATGACAGACAGGCATTCGCGACTTAGAATCGTAAGACATGAGAAAAAACCTCGTAGTTAAGGTTAGCATCTACATATCAAGAAACCCCAAATTCAATAATGGCTATCGATCAAGAAACCTTCAAGTTCGAGACTCCCCAGTTCGACCCAAGATTTCCTTACACAAATCAGACGAAGCACTGTGCGCAAAACTACGTTGACTACCACAAGTGTGTTGCCGTGAAGGGAGAGGACTTTGAGCCATGCCAAATTTTCTGGAAGACTTTCACCTCCTTGTGCCCAGTTGACTGGGTTGACAAGTGGAACGACCAAAGAGAGGCCGGTAAGTTCCCCATCAAAATTGAGCAAGAATAAGCATATAATGGCATAGATATCTACAATCACACGAATATTCATTTCTGACATATTACTGTAGCTCACGGTTTAGACGGCCTCGTTTGTTTGGGCATCTTCTAAAAGCTGCCATACTTTTATCGTACTCTCTTTTCTGTTCCGGATACTGATACGAGTATTCCACTTATCACAGATTAGATGAGAAGCAACCAAAATAGTAAGAGCACATCAAAATCACTTTGGTCCAAACGTTCCATTACCAACAAGATGTCATATAAGATAGACTCACCAAAATTCATCCTCCACCCAATTTTCATTCCTAAACTCGTTACTGCTTGCTCGGAGGTTCTCCTCGGTAAACATATCCGCGTAGGGATCCTTGTTAAATTGCTTCTGTTGCTGGCGCGTCTTCGCCTCCTCTTTCAAAAGTTGCTCAGCTTTACGGGCCTCTTCCTTTTGCTTTCTTTTCCATTCACGAAGTGCTTCCTCTTGTTCTTTTACAAATTGTTCTGTAGTGATTTCCGTTTTTGTTCTGTTGAGCTTATTAACTATGCTGTTTTCCTTCTTGGCGACGTGCACTCTCTTAATTTTTTGAGGATTGACAAACGTCACAGTTCCTGTATCCATCAGACCGTCAGTTCTTAAGTTGTCCACGGGGGTATAAATAATGGTGATGTTGTTGAGCTTATTGGCCTTAATCGAATTTGCCTTTGTCAATTGCGCAATTTGCTGCAAAAGATCCACGTCTATTTGCAAATCCTCAAACTTCGTGCCCTGCTGCTCTTGACTCAATTGTAAATATAAATGCGCCGAAGAGTGCTTGTCTACATGAAACCATAGATTCTTTGGATGTGATTTGTGGATCAATGGGTCATTCTCGATCTTGTCTTTGCCCATGTAGATAGTGTGTTCACAATCAGTGCTATCGAGAGCAAAATCATCATACTCGTTTTGACTTTTAGCTGTTGCCTTGAAATAGTAGACCATGTTGACGATTCAAAAGCACCTCAAAGCGAAGGGAAATGAGCCATCTCTTTCTTTAAGCTGTCTGTATGAGATAGTTCGGTGCACGGATGTGAGGCTTGTTAGTGATCTGGTTGTATAGAGACCACGTGACCGAGCGGGAATTGGTATACAGTGAAACCCCGGTAATTGGGATTAATTATTGCATGCCGAAATTCATTTCCTAACGGATAACGGGGTTTTCACTGCATATAGTCGTATTTATCCTGTATATAAACATGATATCACTATGAAAGGTAGACGCGCAGCCACATCCAAGACAGGCTTGCAGCGTACGTTTTACCAGTGATTGACTTACTAGCTTGATCC
>JAJMCI010000447.1:0-10603 GCA_030565705.1 Metschnikowia baotianmanensis | reverse complement strand
GGCAGGGCATGCAATAATCAGCTATGCATATGCTGGAGCAGACATACCTTTTGGAAAGCTCTCTCAGATTGAACGGTCAATTCAGTAGCCATCTTGTCGAGTGTTGCGTCTAGTATCTAACTTGTGAGAATGTAAGATTTTTCTCTGATAGCGTGAGGGCCTCGCGGGAGAAATTTTCAAGCGTGCGATGCACAGACTGTCGCGCGAGTGTGCAGGAATCCTAGGGCTCGAGCCCTTGGAGTGCGCACGCGTGGCATTTGACGCTCCCTTCAGCCGCACACCGTGCCCGCTTCACACCCTTGAGAACAATAGTGGCGGATGTTACAAGTGTTGATGATAAGTGAAAAAAGATGGCATAGCAAATAACTCTAGTGTGAGTTGACCCTTTAAGCCAAAAGAAGAGAGAATTGTGCCATGTGACGGTGTGTGCCCGCGTGTCACGTGATTCGTGTCTGCCGCTCTTTTGGGGCGTGCAACCTCTAACAGCCGCTACCAGTTACCACCACGAAGGGAATTGATATATATGTATGGCTTTGATGAGCTTTTTTTGCTTTCATATGACTGGCAGTGAATATGAAAATCTGCTGATTCCCTTGATATTTTCCCGAATGGACTACGCCTGATCTTCATAATTCAGTTCTGTCTATGCTCATGGCAAGCGGCTAGCTCTTCTTTGGTTGAAGAAATAAGAAGGGGCCCCAAGTGAGCACAAACACGTTTCGAAATGAAACAAAAAGATATGTTTCAGGTATGTTTCACAAAAGAATCGACAGAAGCACAAAAAGAAACCTAAGGCCTTTTCACAATTTGAACACATTCCAGGGGCAAATTCCCCCCAATTCTCATTATCTTTTAACAGCCGCCGAAGTCGCGCCCCGTCTTCAAAATGCACCATGTTGTGGTTGCAAATGGAATACGCGGCAATATCTGCGAGCCCGTTTTTGACCTGCACACAGCCCGATTCCCCATACATTAGGGCCAGGCTATAATCGCGATCGGCTCGATCGAGATGGCTCTATTTGCGCAGCATCTGTAGATCACCAGTCACCAATCACACCCCACAAAATCATACCAGCTGCTAGGCCATTTGCTGCACATGGCCGACGAAAAACCCTCTGCCAAGCTCCACGTTCCGCGGCTCCGAGTCCTGTCTCAAACTTTCAACGACACCTCGTTCAACACCTTGCCCAATGTCAGCCAACGTAGTGTCTCCTCCTCGACATCGCTCTTGAGCACGCCCAGCAACAATATCCGGCGGGTAAAGCAGCAGATGCACGCCCACGGCAGACCGGTGGCCCGTGTCTCGCGCCTGAAACCGCCCGACGTGTGTTTTGCCGGTGTTTCGTCTACTGCAGCCGCGTCGAAAAAGCTTCTCAATCTCCAGCAGCTGAAGAAGGCGCACACGCAGTCGCGGCCGTTCGTGTTGCGGAGACCGGCATCGAAAACGAAGTATGACTACTCTGTGTTCGTGGGCCGGCATGAGAATCTAGGGACAGAAACAGGCGAGGCAAGTATTCCGCCACCCGTCAAGGACTCCCAGGTGCGTGCGTGGGAATCCGCCGAGAAGATCAGCGCGGATATCATCTTTGAGCGTGATTCTTCGCCGCTGAGCGACGTGGCCGGCTCTTTGAGTGACGGAGGCAACAACAACATAGATGAGGACTCTTACCCCGGAGACGATAGTTTTGACGAGACGGACGAGACGCGGTCACACGGCCTGGCGCTCTTGGAATCTATTCCACAATACACAAAAGGCGAGCTCAAGGTCATTCTCAAGAACTACCACAAATTGCGGACATGCACGTCTTCGCCGAACTACTACGAGATTGAGGATTCGGAAAAGAAGGAGTTGTGGCTCTATCGCCAGCACCAGAACGTGTCGCAGGAGCGGGCCTTCACTGCAAACCACACGTTGCTCGGGAAGAGGAAAGTCCAGGTTTTTCACAAGAAAGAGTTCCTTCATAAACTATTCGGATACTCTAACAATATCAACCAGGAGTGTACCACCAACAACACGTCATATTCCGCCATAGACAACGACTTTAATGCGCAGAAGGCGTTTCACGAGGACAAAGAGGAGATCTTGGGGCTTTTGGCGGAGGACAAGGCTTTCGAAGAAGAACTCAAAGCTGCAAAGGAGCAGTTGCTGGGTTCCTTGTCCGATTCTAGCACCGGACCTGGGTCTGCGCAAAAAGTATTCGATCAGCCCATGGATAATCTGGACTTGCTTGACTTAACCAACTCCTGGCTCACGTCATCATATGAGAAGCAAACTGGATTTGGCGATAATAAAGATTTATCGGATAGCGAGCCGGACGAGCACCCGGAAGTGATCGCCTACACTATTGGGCTTTTGAAGCAGCGTGTGAAGGACGCATACGAGGAACCCATGGACATCGATGTTTAAGGGGAAAAAGCGTAAAATACGTCAACTGAACACTTGTTTTTAGCAGAACAGAAGTTCAAGAGCAAAACATTTGTGCTCCCTAGAGACAGCTGGACTGTTCTCAAAGAATGGGGCTACACGACACAAATTACTAGGAAAAGAGGCCACCAGACCGTTCTAACATTTATGAGTGCACTGGGACAATTCCTACTTTTTATTATTATTCTCATACCAGCCCACGACTGAAAAAAAAAACTCCAAATATCTCGACTCCATATCGCGTTCCTTCATAATTGGCGATTGTCAGCAGCGCCGCAACTGTGGAACAGGAATCTAGATCAGCGCGCTGTGTGCAGTACACAATCAATTGCGTAACCACGCGGCTCGCCGCCGAGCAAGCACTCCCAGGCAATGTTTGCACTGTCAAAGCAATTACTCAAGACGCCGATAGTAAGACTTTCTTATATCAGCAGACATCTCACAATGGCCCCAGTTCAAGATAAAATCGCGAAACACTACGACTACCTCGTGATTGGTGGAGGTTCCGGAGGAGTGGCGTCGGCTCGTCGTGCTGCGCTGTATGGCGCCAAGGTTCTTCTTGTGGAGAGCAACTTCAACAAGCTTGGAGGCACGTGTGTGAACGTCGGGTGTGTTCCCAAAAAAGTCATGTGGTATGCCGCCGACATTGCCCACAAGAAGGAGCATTTGCGTGGGTACGGGCTCTCTGACGAGGAGTACACTGTCAAGCACGGCGACTTTAAGTGGGCGCAGATGAAGGAGAAGAGAGACGCCTATGTGACCAGATTGAACGGCATCTACGAGAGAAACTTGAAGAAGGAGAGCGTCGATTACGTGTTCGGCCGCGGTGCCTTTGCCAACGAAAACGGCGACGTCGAGGTCATCCTCAGCGGTGACCAGGAGGTCCCCTTCTTGTCGGGCTCGTTTAAGAAAGACGACAAGCTTCTCTTCTCTGCTGACAAGGTGCTTATTGCCACTGGTGGGTACGCCTTTATTCCTCCATCCGTCGAGGGTTCCGAGTTGGGCATCACTTCCGACGGGTTCTTCGAGTTGGAACAGCAACCCAGATCCGTCGCGGTCGTCGGTGTTGGGTACATTGGTGTTGAGTTGGCGGGTCTTTTCCTGAGTCTCGGCACGGACGTGAGCTTGGTTGCGCGTGGTGACACCGTGTTGAGAGCGTTTGACGATATCATCCAAACCACTGTCACCGACCACTACGTCAACAAGTTGGGCGTCAACGTGATCAAGAACTCCGGAAGCGTGAGCAAGGTCGAGAAGGCCGGCGACAAGAAGAAGGTGTACTTGGGCAACGGAGATGTGTTGGAGGTGGACGAGTTGATTTGGACTGTCGGGAGAAAGGCGTTGCTCGACATTGGTTTGGAGAAGGTGGGCGTCGAGAGATCCGAGTCTGGCCACATTGAGGCCGACAAGTTCCAGCAGACCAGCAACTCCAAGATCTACTCGTTGGGCGACGTTGTTGGCAACTACGAGTTGACCCCTGTGGCCATTGCTGCTGGCCGTAAATTGTCCAACAGATTGTTCTCTGGTAAGGAGGAGTTCGCCCAAGACCACTTGGACTACAGCAATATTCCCTCTGTGGTATTTTCGCATCCTGAGGCTGGCTCGATTGGTTTGACCAGCAAGCAGGCCATTGAGAAACACGGCGAGGAAAACATCAAGGTCTACGAGAGCAAGTTCACCGGTATGTACTATGCTATGTTGGACTCTGACGATCAAAAAGCCCCTACTGCGTACAAGATCATCTGCGCTGGTCCAGAGGAAAAGGTCGTGGGCTTGCACATTGTGGGCGACTATTCTTCCGAGATCTTGCAAGGTTTCGGTGTTGCAATCAAGATGGGTGCCACCAAGAAGGACTTTGACAGCTGTGTGGCCATCCACCCAACCTCTGCTGAAGAGCTCGTGACCATGAGATGAGTGTTCGAGGGTTTTCTGATGCGCATGGCAGATTAGCTCTATATACTTTGCTATAAATAGATGATAGACTAGGACCGATCAACGTGACTCTATCTTGCCCACATGCTCACTGGGGCGCGGTGTATTCCAATTTTTATTTCTCCCATTTCTTTTCTGTTTGAATTATATGTTAGTCTTCGTTTCGTTCTCTCTCTTTCCTATCTTCTTTTATATCTAGTTTCATAACTTCTTTCACAACTCTTTTTATAATATAATTCGTATTTCTCGAATCTTTTCCTTCATGACCCCCTTATTTTTTTTTCTCTCCTTTCTTTCTTTCTTTATCCCCATTCTCAATGTCTGGTTCTCTTGGGAGGAGGTCCCCTAACTGGAGGCCGAGGCTTATCTCCGGGGCTCATTAGGAACATCGGAGCGTTTCGTAAAATGTCCGGCACACTCACAAAACGGATCATCGAGCCCCGCACGAAGACCTGGCTCATATACGAGGTTTCCCCCGTGAGACCCTTTGTTCTCGTTACATCCGTCAAAGAGAGATTCATGTTATCCTCGTTCTCGATGAGCTTGCCTCTGTAGGTGTCGCCCGTGGTGAGCTCGAGCGAGATCATGTGACCCTGCGCTTCGTTTAGTAGACGGACGGGGATGCCGGCAGACATATTTGGTGAAAGTGTGTTTAAGACGTGTCGTTGTTTTAGTAAAGTGGACTGAAACTCAGGTATATGATGATGATGGCTGGTGTACGGGTGTACTTCTAACCTGGATGAATTGAGGAGACCATCAAGGACAAGGGAGAGGGAAAAGGCTTAACTTGACTGTTTAGGTAGTTCTTTTTGGTAAATGATTGGCTAGTAGTAAATTTATTCACCGAGTGATGTGAAAGAAAGTGAAAATCTGTATTTGCACAATGTAAGGCTGACGGTCTACTTATCAATCCTGCGATTCGCATTTTTGCAGCTCGACTTGAAGTTAAAAGCGTGAAATGATTTTGTGACAGCGTCTTTAGGATTAGCCATTTTTTGATGAGAATTAATTAGCAGAGTATTGAGTGTGAAAAAAGAATTGAGATCCATTTATCAATATCAATGAGGCGTAGTTGAGGTCAGGCCAGAATCATCGTAGGTGATTCGTTAGATGTGACCTCAAAATGAGTTAGAGGTTTTATGTATAACTGTATAGTTTTCCAGCTTAAATCACAACTCTTGAACTCCACTGTAATTATTTTATCTACCAGAAAGAAGGAAAAAATTGGGAAGCGGAGGAAGGCTTTCCAGTTTGATACACCCGCTTGTGTGGGTCACGTGAGCGCCTTGTTGCTTGGAGACAATCGGTGGGGAAAAGATCCTGGAATGAAGCAATGAGTGGTTGCCAAGAAGCAAGCTGAATGGCAATATATGTTGTTTGCATTGACAAATATTTCTCCTATTTTTCTGTTCGATCAATATCCTTTGAGGAAACCAGGCTTGAACTTTGACCTTTGGATTGCGATATCTCCGAGCATACAAGAGCCACACGCCTCGAACAACGAATTGTTTTAGTCGAACAAAGAGACCGAGAATTTTGTTGCGATTTTGCTCAAATGACTCCAGAAGAAATTATAGCAGATGATTTAAAACCATTGAAATGACAACAGTTAACATACTTTTGGTCTTATGAAGTGGGCAGGAAACAAGGGGGAAGCAGGAGCCCGAAAAACCCCTTTGAGTATTGAATCAGAGGGAGGGGAAAGGGGATAAATGGTTTCCATCACCTACATGAGGTTGATACACAATTACTTTAGAAACAAAAGAAGTGAAAAGAATCAATAGGAAAGGAACACAATTTTAGTAAGTAGTAAGCAGAGCATCTGGGAAAGTCACCAGTTAATGCAGCGATCATTCGCAATGCTAGTTCGGTCCTCATAAGGTTGAGCAGCCAAGCATACAAGCGATGACATATACACGTTGCCCCGATCCTTTCACCTCCATTGCATTTTCCAGCCCTTTTGACCTTTTCTATTTTTTTATCTCTTCATTTGGCTTGATGAGTTTTTAGGCGAAGAGGGTCTGTGGTTCAGTAGGTGTCGTGTAATTATGAGATAACTGGGAAAGCCTAGTAAGGAGATT
The DNA here is from genome assembly GCA_030565705.1 of Metschnikowia baotianmanensis. Classification (NCBI taxonomy): domain Eukaryota; kingdom Fungi; phylum Ascomycota; class Pichiomycetes; order Serinales; family Metschnikowiaceae; genus Metschnikowia; species Metschnikowia baotianmanensis. Next base: position 4,165 of record JAJMCI010000447.1, on the reverse strand, counting down.
CTTCTGTTAATCCAAAGAAAGGACTAAAAGAAAAGAAAAAAGAGAAAAGAGCATTATACGCAATCGGATGATCAAAAGGCCCACATAGGTCGACATGTAGGATCTGAAAAGGTGCATTTGTCTGGATATCAGGATCAGCCAAGCGTGGCCGAAGCTGCGTAATCTTCGCTAATTGGCAGGTTGCACATTCTGAAAGAGGAACGTGATAAATATCAGCGGAGCCAGAAAAAGAAAACTCACTGAGTGTACTTCCCTGAGTGCGAGCGTAGACTGAGACACAGAGAGAAGTCCAACCTGAAGCTGAGTTTTGTCGTTGACATTGGTGCAAGCATGCCCCAGTTTTCACTTGAAGGAGCTTACCACCCGATTCATAAGCATAGAGGCCCTGGAGGGCCATCGTATTCACAATGTTGATGTTGTGTTCCAAGGTAGGGCAGTTACCGAGTTACCATCGAGTTTATAGTAAATCTCACCAACGGCAGATTCAAAATGCATCATTCCCCCAAAACTGAAGGTTAATAGTATCTTCTTTGGGTGTAGGAGCTTTTATTCGTTATGAACGAGGTGCAAGTTGCTTCCTGTATCCCAATGGAAATCACAAGTATCAGAAGAAGAACGCGATTGCCTTGGCATATCAGGGTGAGTTACGGATCCGTCACTCGTAGCACTAACTGAGGCTACCCGCCTGTTCGCCTAGATTCTCCAGAAAACTCGGCTTCGACAAGCTATAGGATGGTGAACCCTTCCCCTGATTTCCACGCTTGACTTTTCCTTGTTTCCATGCAGCAGAACGCGCCGTCCTCTTCGATAGATTTAACTCTCCATTCGGCGAGATTCCCTGGGAATGCATCGCCGGATTCGTCCTCGGACTCATGTTCGGGGTAGCTGGCAAGGCACTTGGGTGTCTTTTTCCAGAAAGAGGGTAGTAGTTCATACGACGAACATCTGCCTCGAACTCACCAACACGAAAAAGAATCGAGTCTTCGATGTCTTGGTAATGTTTGATACGATCATGCACATACAACTGAGTCGCCTCATCGGTCTCAGGTGTGTAAAATAAAGATCCTATTTCAAGCCAAATACCATCTTCCCCAATGCAAAGAGCCTGGAGGAATTCCACCAACGGGTGGAGTAAACCACTCCGGGCAAGGTGCATTAATTGCTTATGGCGAGTAATTAAGTGGCGTGGTTGTGCCCACGGCTCTAGGGATTCCGCAAAAGTCGATTCCATGTATTCCCGAGAATACATGATTTTCTTCTGTTTATCGAAGAACAGCGCATGTAGATTAGCCTCCACGGCCTCGGAAAATTGCAGGGCAATCCGATGAACGGCAACACCAACTTCAGAATCAGTGCCCTCAAAACACTTCTTGAAGTTTTCCGGTGTGTGGTGACAATAGTAGTAGAATTCCAGGCGCAATTTTGAAAGGCTATTCACCAAATGAAAATACCACTCGAGGAATAAAGACGCCTTCTGCTTCTCGAGCTTGTATGGAGTGAGTCCAGTATACTCAAGTTTTCCCATGGCCTGTTGAGTTTTAATAACAGACTTTTGAGAGGCGTCGAACTCTGTGAACTTAGGAGGATCAAGCACCTCTACGTAGGACTGTCTACTGATGGGAAATATCAGGAACCTTTCCATACTGGCTTTGGAGAGCCATGTCCCTTCTACTGGGAGTGGTATCTCCAGTGAAGATTCACTGGGAACGGTTCCGTCTTCAGTCTTTATTTTCCCTTCCGTTTCCTGCATTTTCCCTTCCTTTTCCCTTCCTTTTCCTTTCCTTTTCCTTTCCTTTTCCTTCATTTTTCTTTCTATTCGTCGGTCCTTGTCTTTTTTCTTTCACCTTTGCAGCCGGGCTGAGCGCGGAATCGCGGGCCAAATTCCGTACCGAGCATCGGCACTCCACCATGTCTGCCGGCTCGCACATATCGGTGTTTTCTCAATCGGTTTCCATTTTGTTTTGCAAGTAGCACCGCCGTTGGTGATATGAGCCCGTGAACAAATACGAGCGAGAAACAATCTGGTATTTTTTCTTGTTCTTTTCGAGATCCTATTTCTATTGCTTCTTTCAGATCGAACAGCGTGGTACTTAACATCGTCAGCCATCATCAGGCATTAAAAGCATCCATCACAAGCATCACAAGCATATTCAACTTTACGTGGAAACGCAACAGACTAGAAGGTGAGGTAAGAAAAAATCTGAACATAGATATTTTCGATAAGCCGGAACAGGAAAAAGATACAAGAATATCAACAAGGTCAAGAAGGTTCATCCATATCTATTAGGTCAATCCACCACATTCAACCTCGCGTGCTTAGTCAGATTCATCACCATATATCCGGCCACAGAAACTGCCGAACCTGCCACAAAAATTGAGGGCAGAATTTAAAGGAACCAGAGAAGATAACAAACATCTCTGAATCCACCAACCACATTTCCCCAAAAAAAACTATATATTCAATGGCCGTTATGAAGGAGCAGAAACGGCTCCGTGCACGTGTTCCTGTCTCCTGTCTCAACTGTAAACGACGGAAAGTCAAGTGTGATAAGGGAAGGCCATGCACCGGATGCGTGAAGAATAACGTGGGCCATCTTTGTGTCTACGTAGATCCGAAATGGGCCGAGCCCGCGGCTAACGCTGCCGAATCCGAGTCGCCCCAGATTTCTCTAAATAACGGTGATAATCGCACACTAGTCGCCGAGCTCCAGGCCAAGATCAACGCCCAAAAGAAGGAGCTTATGTGTTTACGGGCCCAGTTAGCACAAAGAACGCAGCAGACAGGAAAAAGTGGGGAATTCCGAGACTCAAATGTTAGTATTGATGAAGCACGTGACACGGCACATAATGCTCCCAATGCCTCCAAGCAGTGTCCCATGGCCTCTAACGGCTTACAACTTCCAGTGCCAATGATGCAAACCGCAGAATCTCTGAACGTTGTAAGTAGCATGCGGACCCCTGATTTCATACAAAAATGCATCTCCATGAGAGTTCCGGTGACCATTCTCACGAAACTTAGTGGGCAGATGCAACCAGAAGGGGAACACGTGATTTTGCACGATAACGCATATACGATGAGCGGGTTCAGAACCACGGATTCTGCCCACAAAAACGGACCTGCTCCACCCTTAACAGCACTCTATGCGTGGCTCAATCTCGTGAAAATCGATCCCCAGCTCACCGCACTATGGTTCCGCATCACGAACTTACAAAAATCGTACCACATATACAAAACCACGCTTTTAAAACAGCAGCAAAGTCAGCTGCAGATACATAGGCCGGGGCTTGTTCTGGCATCTTCCATGGCACGTACGTCCAGCAGCTCCGATAGTGCAGCATGTGGGCACCACAAATGCCCTGTTGTGGCATGCGAATTCAACCTCATGCTCGAGGAGTCGGATCTGCCCGAACCGGAAAGAGGGGGCGGAAGCGGTAAAGCAGAAAGCAACACCGGCACGCCGGCTGTGCAGCTGGTGGTTTCTGGCATCAGAAATGAGGACGCGCTTGGCTTGCTAGGTGCTCTCCAAAGCACGTGGGCGAGCATTCTAGGCTCAGCGAAAAATACCGAAAAGATGAGCTTCAGGCAGCTTTCCTTTCTTGTTCAGTTCTACTTAGATGGCGTGGCGACTGTGGAAACGGGCCAGGACGACGTCGAGTCACGTGTTCTCCTTCTGTATTTCAGAGACGAGATCGCCGCTTTGTACACGGAAAACGGGCCAGAGGCAAAACTCGATGTGGGCTCTTTCTCGGCGAATATGTCGGACGCAGAGGTGCTCTGTCTGCTCAGATTGAAGACTGTGTATTTGTCGATGCTAGCACTCGTAGTTGAGGAAAGTTTGGACTATTTTCACCTGAAAACGGCACCTGAAAAGATGGCCCGAGAGTTTCGCGAAGCTTTTCCTCTAGAGCATGCCCATGTGGGTATGGCCCAGCAAAACCTGGGGGTTTTCGTGCATGTTCTCGAGCTCACACAGTCTCTATTTCTGCCGGAAGGCTTTCTCGAAGATATGAGCAATCTGGTAAGCGCCCTCGCATTATCTGTGTCAATTCTCAATAGGCTCAGTTTGATATACGAGCGCAAAGACTTGCTGATCGATGTACGTGACTCGTTTACAAGACTATTTGTGCTCCTTATGGAAACACTCAATAAGGATGGAAACCCGTT
>JAJMCI010000446.1:0-10772 GCA_030565705.1 Metschnikowia baotianmanensis | reverse complement strand
ATCTGCGCGTTTCTCGCCAACATGAAGAATCGGCACATGCGGATGGTCTTGAGACCAGCATTGGCGATGGAGTCGGCCACTTTGGATGGTCTCATGGAGAGAGGCTTGGACTTGATCCTGATCGGAGAAGTCAAAGATTACGGCAATCCGGCCGTCGGAATATTCAAAGAGAAGCCTGGGTTTCGGGACGAACAAGACGGCCTGTCCCGCAAACGCCACCATCCAGAAAACGTAGACGCAGGGCTCAAATACCGCCGAGGCGGCCGAGGCGGCCGTGGCCGTGGCCGTGAGCGTGGCCGTGGAGAAAAACGGGACTGCATCTCAGACTACAACCCAGACCACCACCAACGTCTTGCCGCTGCTCCACTTGCGAAGCAAGAACAAGACTTTTCCGAGGAAGGCCCGGCTTCAAAATAATTGAACCGCCGCCATCCTCAAGGAACCTTTCCGACGACAATTCGACCGACGATCGCCAGGAATCCATTCCTGCGTTGAGGCTCACCCTAAACCGTGTATCTATCACACATAAACCGTGTATCTATCACACACGATGAGTCTGCCAACCTCTCGGGTCGACTTTGCTCTATGAATCCCTTGCTTCATTCGTTTGGAAAGGAAATATGAAATTGAGCAGGACAGCCTGGGTGCGATACGCAGGAATGCAGTCCTGGAATACCCGCGGCGCATGTGTTCTTTCTCTGGTTCCTCTGGATTCTTTGAATCGTCGGGAGTTTGACGGGTGAATGTGGATCCGGACGCAGTAGTCCTCTAGCGAGATTCAAAGCGTCATGTGATTCTTTTTATTTTGCCAAGTTTGGCTTGAACCCTGGGCCTTCTGCAATGTGAATGTCTGCTTTAGAATGAACTTCCCATATGATGTTCATTGCAAAAAGGTCCTTTCGTTCAAGCATGTTGCGGAAGTTCCAGGTATTTGACTATCTGTTAAAGAAATAATGATTTCTCTTTAATACATACACTTGCTAGAGGGGAGCCCAGAAGTTACCTTCCTAGCTCAAAAACTGTAAAGCTATACATGGAACCTCCAGTTCAAAGAGATGTTAGTTCTTCCCAATGTGGTCTCGCTTAGAATCTATTTATTGTTGCACAAGCTCGTATGTATCCTTGAAACTTCAAACTTTCAAAAACATGCCCGATCGGTGTTTTGGGGTGACAATTTGTTTGTATCAGCGGTATTCAATAAAGCTGTCGCTCAATATAATCTCTTATTTTTGTTAGATACAATGCTTAAAGGGGAGCTCAGAAGTTACCTTCCCAGGCCAAAACCTGTACAGCTATACATAAAACCTCTATTTTTTTTTAGTTTCCAACTCGGGTGACTCGAGTACATTTCAGTTTCAGCCTGGCTCTTGTATGCCTTTGAATTATTTCTGGAGTTTGCACTTTGAAACTTTTTGTTCATTTTCCACCTTTGATTTTTGGGTCCTTCAACATAGCATAGGTTTGGACAAGTCCGCCTGACTTGATAAGTAACACTCTGATTTTTGGACTAGTTTCATCAATGCATCAATAAAAAGAACATAGTGATTAGGTATTGACATGCTTTCCCCGGGTTACTTCTAGAAGAACAAGAAAAAATCATAAGCACTTGAGCCTATTAGAAATCACATCAGGATCTGCATTCGAAAATCTTTTCCCGCTTCATCCACAAATCTCGTGCCCTGTCAAACAATACAACGTTACTTGTAAGTGCCTCAGTGTTTTTCGACAGTTGCCACTTTCGCAAGATGATTTTGTGGGAGTCAGATTAAAGGCTTTCTCAATCTGCTCAGGGATTCCAATCTCTGAGCTCTAATGGCAGGAACTTTGACCTCTTTCATTCCCAGATATATATCTCGCACGATATTATCAGCATAATCGGCAAATTGCCTTAGAAGAAGGAAGAAAAAGAGGGAGAGGAAGCATGAGAGAAATGAAAAAAAAAAAAGAATACGTGGCGAAGCGGCTTGTTTCAGTGAAGGGCAGAAGCCAATGTCTGTAGATCACTTGACAATTATTGCCCCACCTTCCCCACAATTAAGTTTCTCTTGAAAGTGAGACATACAAGACATTGAGGTGGTTTCAACAAGTTTCAACTGCACGTGTGCCTGAAAAGATATTGATCATTCAGCACCTTTGTCTTTCGGTATTGAAAATGGGCTGTCACTTCGGCATCTCCCTCTATCACTGTATAGATTCCGCTATAGGGGATGAAATTGTCCGGGCCTTTTCAAGGGATTCTGTTTCAAAACATAGGTGTCAAACAAAAGGTGTCAAACAAAATGGGTCGTTGGAATCCACGGAGTGTGTGAGACGGTGGAAACAATATTGAGAAGCTGGGAAATCAGAGATAATGAAGGAGACAAAGGTGAATGAATATACTTTTCCGAAGTTAATCCTCGAGAATTCAGTAGGTTCTGGAACACTCTTGCTCTTCTTTCATTCAAAATTTAATAATGTAGTATGGTGGCTTATACCATTGAATATGTGACTAACCACGCTTTTCCTTGAACTGTCCCTCAAAAAACAATATGTTGACACTAGTTCGGCATTAGGGAGGCTTCAAGGACTCTCGTGTTTGTTTGCTCTCCCCGCTTGCACAGCCTTGCTAAACAATGGTAATTCTATGTCGATTAACGAGATCTCGATCCCATTGTCTCTAATTTGGCGGGGTATTTGGCAGCTGACAAGGAATCCTAGTTGCAAAAAGTTCAAGAAGCGGAATTCCTGGGATAATGTTCGAGGGCATATGCCTTGATAATTAGATATAAATATACGCCAGCCCTCACGCCATCATACTCTACAATCCACCTTCACTACTCTTCACCCTCAAAATATTATTATGGTTCTCTCATCTCTGGTTATCGCATGCTTGCTTTTGACGCCACTCGTCAAACTTGGTCAGTGCCTAAAGCTCTCATCAAATATTGATAACGTGTCCGGCAGAGAGGTCGGAAGTTTTGACGTTTCCGCAACGTTGAATATTACTTCAAATCGACCCCCAAGGTCGATCCAGTTTCCTTTGGACATCAAGCAATTGGAACCACCCCGGTGGCTCGATTCATGGGAAGACGCCGAATTCACCGCTTTCCAAGACGAGTTCCAGCCTCCTTATGGTCATGACCATCCAAACATCACAATGAGAGCATCTTACTGGGTAGCTTCCATGACAGGCGGGCGGTGGTTGGCTGACGGACGTTTTGGTGATCTCCGGAAAAGAGCAGAAGAAGACGTGTTGGATGGAGCAGTTGCTGCATACTACGAGAACGGCGACCAGGACATGCTCCAATCGTTTATCAGTGCCTGTATCAGTGCTTCTAACAGCGACCCGGATAGTTCAAACTCTGCCATTAGTGATGCCTATGATTCAGATAATGAGCATAACTTAGTGGAGAGCACGCTGGAACAGTTGCAGAAACGAGCGTGGGCGTGGCACTTGGAAAAGAACTGGATCCGGTCCAACAGACACGTGGCGAAAAACTCGGCTCTCGTGGCGTTGGGTAATCTTGTGGAAGGCAATTGCGAATGGGTCGCCTTGGGCAGATCTGCCCTCTGTGCACAAGACTACCATGAACACACCGCATGCGTGTCTTGGAAAGACGGCTGGCAGACTGTTCCTAGATGCATGGTGAAAGATGTGCTCAACTCTGCACGGAGCCGGTTCGGGTACGACACGGACCTCAGTGCCCGGTGTCCGGGATGCATGGCACAGAATTGGAAGAGAGACACGGTTCCTGAATATGGAATGAACGTTAAACGTGGGTACAGGGAGAGTCAGGTTTGTGTCAGCAACAGGCCTAACGGATGCTAGGTATGAGGCTGGAAATCGGGAGAGGGCCCCGAAGAAAAGAATGAAATGGAAACAGAGGAGAAATATGAAATGGAAAGAAAAAAAAAAAAGAGAGAAAACAATGAATTGAAAAGAAATGAAACGAACTCCCGTGATGGACGAGAAAAAGAACGGGTATCAGGTAAATAGTTCCGTAAAAATATGAAATGAATTGAAAATTATGTTTGAATTCAAGAAAACCGCAAAACACAGTACATTGTTAGAAACCTGTCTTTCGAAGTGTTTGGTCGAATACACCAAACAGAACGCAGTGTTAGCGACTAACAAAGATACAGGTGGTTTGGGGTCAGTTGTATAAGAAGGCGTTTGATTAAGCAAAGCGTGAGATCCAAGCTTTCTACGAATACTTCATGTAGCACTTACCAATTTTATCCATCTTAAAAAGAAAAAAAAAATTATTCGACATCTAGATTGAGAATCGTGTGGCAGTTGCTTTCATAGACTTAGACTCGACTTTCTCCGCGGTCACATGATGTAGAATTTTGCAGCCAGTTCTTCAAAGCTCTGCCATGTCTCGGTCTTATCACCTGGGTATTATTATTCCAACATATGGGAACATGATGCTTTTCATTTTGTTTGGTAAAAACATTTATTAATGAATATCATCACAGCTTAAAACCTCGAAAAGACCACTGGCTTGGAAGGTGAAAACCAACCTCTGGTGTCTAATTGTTTGCATACCCTTAGTTTTCTCAGAGAGCGTTCTTTTTTGAGGAGTGTTTTTGAATAGGTGGATCGATTAAAGGGAAGCTCAAAGCTTACATTCTGAGCCCAAAAACTGTACAGTTACACATATAACCTCTAACCCATTCCGAGTATCTCACGAATCACCTACGATGAACCCGACCTGACCTCAACAACGTGTTGGGATTAACTTTGTCAACTACCCAAAGGATGAATCAATTTTCACGCTTTACTAATCTGCCTAGGCAGTGAAACTAGAAGCAGGTCATCCAAAGGAGACTTACGCCGCCTTCCAGAATATCGCCCAATCAACCACCCAAAAACCCCATAAGCTCATGAATACGTCTGCATAAAGCACTGACTTTGGAAAACTCCAGCATTCCCAAGCCTCATTTTCTCCTCTTCACATTAGCCGTAAATTGACAGTCACTTTCACTAGTTACGAGCTCAGGAGATGTTTGCTCTTGCTCTTGCTCTTGTGGAAAGAAAAGAAGCGTACAAGAAAATGTACAACAAAGTGAGATGCTCTCAAATATAAATAAGACTTGTAGTTACAGCACATGCGGCATGTTTTCGTTTAAGTGGCAATCCTCACCAGAATGATAACCTCAAAATATGAAGAAATCACTTGATGAAGTATCAACAAATAAATCGATTGCGGGGAGATTTATCACATGTTCAACTTAAACTAACATTTAGGGAAAATCGAACTAGCAAGAACAAAAAAGAAAACGAAGTGATCGTCGACCGAACACTCACCACATGGACACCATTTATACTTGCATTTGTCCATTAATTAAGCTATTATTCCTAAGTGTTTCGGAGAAGAAGGTGAACTAAAACTTGATGCAGTTACTGCAGGAGAACGCACGTGCACTGTGGCACCTTATCACACAGGCTCCGATTTTCAATTTTCATCAGATGAGATCATCTGAAAGTGATTGAAAGCTGTAGGGTTTGAATAATTTGCTTATGGAATCAACTCACTACAGATTTCACCTGCTTGTGAGTGCTCTATTCCTACTATAGCAGGATTTTCCGGTTTTCTACTTGGCAATTGATTTTGTTTTTTTATAGTCATTGATCAATTGATCAGAAACCCCACGGTTTCAAAAAATTTCCTTAATCTAATACACAATCAAATTCTGGAGCATTAGTCTAAAAAAAAATTCAAATCCCCACATCTGTCTATCTATAGGTCACATTCCCCGTGTTTGCTGCGGCGCGCACGTGACGCGGGTGCCCCTCAAACCCAGCCACGATATCCTACCCTATAACACCCCTTAAATAACATACACCCTTTTCGCCATTGAATAAGAAAGTGCAAGAAATCCAAAGAAATATACATTCTTCACACCGTATTGTACTGGATTTTCATACCGAACTCTTAGCACTTCCCTTTTTTCAAGCACTTTCTTACCCTTCTCTTTTCCCTAAACAACTTCTCTCTTTCAGTGATCCTCACCATAGCACACAAAATGGACGTGCCTTTCAAGGTCAAAGCATTGCATGAGTACAAGTCCGAGTATGAGGACGACTTGCAGTTTCCCGCCGGTCAGGTGATCACGGTGACGGAGGTCGAGGACGACGAATGGTACTCAGGCACATACGGGACGAAATCCGGGATGTTTCCTCGAAATTTCGTGGAGATTCTCAAAAGCGCCGAGCCCAGCGTGCCACAACGGCCAGCGGCGGGTAAGGAGCAGATTCCCGCTGCATTGGAAGAAAAAACTGGTTCAAAAGAGCCCCTCACAGCAGAGATCTCGGCTGTCATTCCGGGCTCTCTTGAATCACAACCAGCACCACAAATCGAGTCGCAAGAGAAGTCGGAAGACTCTCCTGAGGTCCCCAAAGTCCCAAACGAGCCGCCGTTGTCGACCCACGACCTTGAAATCGACGCGTTGATCAGGAAAAACAGCACGGCGCTTCCCGAAGCGCTCGACGAATCGGCGTCCGTGTTTGAGGGGACCATGGACCACGTCGAGCAGTCTGTGCCCCCTGCTTTCGTAGACCCGGCCGGCGCTTCTCCGGGGTCTCCCCCAGTGCCCCGGGCGCCTCTCCCATGCTCGCTTCCCCGACAAAGAGACGACCCGTACGCCGTGCAAAAGCAATTCATCGGTGCTGGAAAGTCCCACTACGTGCCGCAAATCACGCCAAGAGATACCTCGGCCGTGCCGCACGGCTTCCACGACGTGGCCGCGGACCGCGAGATCGTGCGGGAGTCCGACGCCGTGCCGCCAGCGGAGTCCAACGAGCCCAAGATGAGCTTGAAGGAGCGAATCGCCATGCTCCAGAAAAGACAGCAGGAAGAGGCCGAGCGTGAGGCTGCTGCGCTCAAGAAGAAGGAGGAGCGCAAGAAGAAGCTGGACGACGAGAGGAAACATAAAGCCCCGCACGCGGCCGCCGCACCACCGGAGTTGGGTGTGCCAGAAGTTCCGACAATGCAAACCACAGGGTCTTCTATGGGGTCTTCTATGGAACATGGTGAGAAGGATGACGAGACCGAGTTGGAGACGTCTCATGTGATCCAAATGCCCAGGAGCGACGCAAAGCCACCGTTTGAGCCAGGTATGATCTCGCGCCAAGGCACCGCCTCGTCCAATACGCGTGTTGAACAGACCTTAGCTCCACAAGAGGATGAGACGGATCTGGATGAGGAGGTTCAGGATAAACCTGCTCCAAAGGAGCCCTCCACCATTGAAGGTGCCGAAGAAAACGGAGACAATCAAGACGAGGACGAGAACGAGGACAACGAAGAAGACGAGGAAGACGAGGACTTGAGGAGAAAACGTCTCGTGGAGAGAATGGCAAAGATCTCGGGTGGCAGAAACATGTTCGGCATGATGGGCATGGCCAGTCCTTTCGGCAGTGCCCCTGCGCCTGTTGCTGCCCCAAAAGCCAAGAAAGAAAACGTCGTCGATGCTGCGCCCGGAGACTCTGCTGAGGACGCTGAAAGTCTTGTCAGTCCCGTCGAGAAAGCTGCGAGAGTGGGCATCCCTATTCCCGGGATTGCCCCTCAAGTCCCAGAGTCAAAAGCAGAATCAAAACCAGAGCCAAAGACAGAGTCAAAAACAGTTTCAGTTCCTCATAAGCCATCGACGAATGCGGAAAGCTCCAGCACAATTGGTGATGAAGAGGACGACGTGAGTGCGGAGGACTCGGCCACAGATATGCAAGACGTTGATACATCTCCGGAAGAGGCTATCGCAGAGAAAAGGGAGGAATTTCCGCAGCCGGAGAAACACGTTCCGACCCAGGATAGCGTGCCCGTGCCACCTGTACGCAGGGTGTCTCTTAAAAGTGAAGAACACCCTCATAGCATGAGCATCGTGGAGGATACAGCTCAGGAGTCTCTGAACGCCGGGTATGAGGCCGATGCAGATGTGCTGGACCGTGGTGCATTGACTCGAAGCGACACTCAGGAGCTACCTGACTCGGTGGCCGTTTCTGGTGGCCCGAGAGATCTTCCACCTCCTCCACCAAGACCCGTGGTGCCGCAAGTGTCCCCTTTAAACACCGACGCTGCCCCTCCAACTCCAGCGATGGTGCCACCTACTTCAAGGCCGCCAGTCCCGTCTGTAGACCCTGGTTTCGATGCGCATCCCCCTCTCCCTACGGAAGAAGCACCCATGAGTCCTATATTCCACACCTCGCAGAAGGAATTGCCTCCCTCTGAAATGCCTCCCTCTGAAGTACCACCAGTCCCCGAGCATACTTCTATCCCAGGGGAAATGAAAGACAGTCCCTCCAGACAAGTTCCACAAGTCCCGGGCCATGCTGCTCCATCTGTGCCTCCTCCTTCCTTGGTGAGGACTCCCACAGCCAACAAAAGGCCTCCCCCTCCTGTACCAAGTGAGCTTCCTGCACCACCAATCCCCCTGAGCGAAAAGAGTCCAGATATTGATGATGAGGCTGAAAGTACATCCGACGAAGATGAAGACATCCAGCTCGTTCACTCCCACCCCATCGTCCAGGCCAAAAGGTCAAACACCTTTTCGTCAGATGCGGCACTGGTTCACGACCCTGAGTTTATCCCTAGCAGCCCCATCCGCATGTCCACTACTGGCTCTTTGAAGAGAAGCTCAGTCGAGGCGTCTCGCAAATCTGGTGATTTGCGCAGGTCGGGTTCACTCAAGGATGGAAGATCCTCCGAGCAAGATCAGTCTGCCTTGCATTCAAGTGTACTAGAGGCCGAACTCTCTGACTTGAGTGAAACCAGTGGCTGGTGGATCAAAAGCGATATACCAGACAGTTTGAGTGGTAAGGTGGGTGTCGAATTTGAGTTCGAGGTTGACGAGAATAGACTTGCGAAAAGAGATGGACGGGTTATCGTGTACAAGGATTACTACATCTTATTCCACGACTTATCTCAGATCGTGTTTGAAATCCAATATCAAAGCGATGATCCAAGAGAAACAGTGAGCGCCAGCACCTTCAAGGTAAAAGGTGCCCCACAGATCCGCAAAGATTTATTGCACACCTACAGCGCCACCTATGGACAGGTCATCGCGAAGTTTGCTGATTCTTCAATCGGCTCTAAGGCAGGCGCTGGGATCGTTGAAGAGGCTTTGCATCGATTGATTGCGAAAGATACAACAGTGTTGAAGCCCATTGGTGAGAAGGCTTTTGGGGCCGCGGTTTACAAGAACTTTAACCACAACGTCACTCGAAGTGATGATATCAGGGCAGGCGATATTGTGTGCATGAGAGCGGCGAAGTTCACCAGCCACAAAGGATTGGGGGGTCTCGGATCCAAGAACATCTCCGCCGGTGAAGGCAACGAGATTTACGCCGCTATCATCCTAGAGTATGACCCGAAGAAGGACAAGATCAAGGTGGCTGAGAGCGGCAAGGGCGGCATCGTGAGGAAAGAGAGCTACAAGTTCGGCGAAATGAAGTCGGGCAAGATTAAAGTGTATAGGGTTGTAGCCCGTGACAGTGTCGGGTGGTAGCACTGTGTGAAAGTATGGGAATTGAACACAATGAGTCCCTAGACCAGTATTTGGAATCGCCTGGACGTGGCCTTCGCAACATCGTATATACTTATGTGATAAGGAAAATGAGCTTGCTAGGCGTTTAGGAAAATAAGATTGTTCGGCGTTTAGGAAACTAAGATTGTTAAGCGTCTAGGAAAATGAGATTGTTAAATTTAAAAAATATAGGAAATCTGACGGAAGTCAAGGGGCGAAATAAGGACGAATCCTACTAGAAAGGACAGAACGGAACGTCGACAGGAGTTGTACATAGAGTATAGCTGCAGAAACTGGCATCTAATATGGAAAGAATAAATGATCCAAGAAGTATAAGAATGGTATGAATGGTGAAGAGGGCTATTTCAAAATAAATAAACAAGGAAGGATTTTAAAGGCGTAGGCAATATATAAATACTGGAGGGATTGTTGGAAGAATTGTTGGAGGGGGAGCTAAAAGGTCACGCCACGTGGCCAATTCCTTTAATATACTGGACTAGATTAAGCATTATGTTCAAGAAGCGGCAAATGAAAGTGCTATTTGGCTACAGAAAAACGTAAAATTAGGAAAAAAATAGGAGATATTTATCCCGTCCAGTGCGAGTGTGACTGTACTGTGTATAAGGTAAATGACCACCGAAAGAAGGCAAAATGTGCGGGCTTGTGGGGTAAAAAATGACTTAGTGTCTACCTGCAGAAGAGAACGATATTGCCATCCATGACAGGCGGCTTACAAAAAATGAGGAGCCGATTTCATTATTTTCTTTTCAAGTCTTTTTTATTTTTGATAGATATTTTAATTGAAGGGAAGCTCAAAAGTCATCTTCCTATCCCAAAGATTGTAGAACTATACATAAAAAAATACATAAAATCTGAGATTCAACTCGAGGTCATATCCAACGACTCACCTATAGTGCCGACCTGACCTCAACTTCGTGTGGAATTTGGATTTAAGAGCTATTTATTCTTTAATCTGAGTAAAAATTTCTAAAATTTCCTGGACTCCTTTTGGATCCAGTCTTTTTGAGATTTAAATATGCAATGACTTTCAAAACGTGGCAGTTGTTGCGAAACTACAGTCATACCTCGCGACTTGCTTAACCCTAAATGTAAGCAAGTCGCGAGGTAAGCAAGTAAAAAGTTTTTGCGAAATTCTCTAAGGAGGGGTACTGCATTCAATTTCAGTCTCAGTCACGTGTTTAGCTCACGTGATAGTACCACTATTTGAGAATAAGCTTAGACTAATCAGCAAAAATCACTTGGCACTGCTC
>JAJMCI010000445.1:0-10867 GCA_030565705.1 Metschnikowia baotianmanensis | reverse complement strand
TCAAAAGGTTTCAAGAGGCGTCCCTGAACAGTAGGTTTAGTTTTGAGCTCGTTACGCAAACCTTACGCATTACTCAAAACATAACGCAATCGACGGTGAAGGCCACCAATAATCGCTGCGTTTTACGTAAATTTGATTACGCAAAACATCGACGTAATACGCAAACGTCGCGCAAGAAAAAATTACGCACAACACTGGTTTAGATGGAGTTTAGATGGAGAGCGCGGACTTTGATGCCGGTTTCGGGCGTCGTATTTGCAGACGTGGGGCCATAGAGCGAGATATATTTGGCTGGCGTGAACAGAGAAGTGTTTTTTTTTAACTAGACTAAGACGAAACATGACGTAGGGTTTTGATTCTTATGTGTCTATATGAAAAAAGTTTGCTAAAACCCGAATCTTGCAGAAGAGGTTGTTTGTCTAGACGGCTTAGTTCGTTGAGGTTCTGGTTTACGACGACGCGACTGTCTGTAGACTAGTTGATGCCATTCTAAACCAACACCAAACGTTATTTTGGCCAAAGTTTTAGTCAATGCCTTCAAAGACGTCGCATAGTACGAGTAGGAACTTTTTTTTATTCCTTTTGTGTTTTTTGGTCTGATGAAGAGCAACTGGGAAGTTGAGATATTATAGTTGGTAAACACTGCAAAGCAAGAGGCCAGGTCAACGCGACGTGAAAGTCCAGAGATGTGCCGGTATACCACGATTAGTTGACCTTGAGACTCAACCAGCAAGGTTTTTACCCGAAGAATTTAAAAAAAAACACAACCAAAACAATTTATTTCGTTTCTCTTGCGATCCATGACCCGGTGTCCAGTAGTACATGTACAGGGAGTTTCCAAGGGCCAAGACCAGGCCCCAGGACCGCGTCGTGCAAGGCAGGGCGAGAAGCTGAGCTGAGTGAGAAAATGCTCTCATGGTCGAGATCACGATTCAATCTGAGCCCATGATTTCAGATTCGCCCACACACAAACTGCCTTAGAATGTCATTCATTATCACCAGCAAAATCAAAATATGAAGATCAAAACTTGATTTGACTAATAATCAGCTCATACATCTCTTCCCTAACTTTTCTACCCGAACTTCTCCTCCCATACTTAATTACGAATGTTTTCTCACACCCAAGCCTTGCATCCTAATAGCTAAATAACGCCATTACGAGAAATCCCGGGGCCAGACTCAGATGCAAAGGCGCCGAAAACAGGAAACACCTCGAAATTAAACTGGCGCCAAAATCCGCGGAAAAGGCACAAAAAAGGCAGAAAAAAAGACAAACAAACTCAAAATAAAAAAAACACGTCGGCCCAAGAACCAATCTGGTTATCGTTCGAGCGCGCGTTTCTGCGGGGCTGGCGTCCGTCCGGTCGGCGTCTTTTTCAGGCCCCCGAGGCCCCCTGCACGCCGACCCGTGCCCGGGTTGCACCCACAATTGCGCCCGTTTCTCAATGATTTTTCAATGATTTCTCGATGAATATCGATGATTTTTAGTAATTTTCGGTAGTTTTCGCCGACTTTTCGTCGACTTCTCACCCGGTTTCCCCTCTTTTCTCGTCCCTTCCGCGCTGTTTGGTCGCCCAAAAGACCTCGCCCGATATTCTCTTTTTCTCTTTTTCTCTCCTTCTCGCTTTTTCTGCCCTCACATTGCACTGGACCGCACGTTTTTTTCCCTCAGTGTCCACCCGTTGTCGCCCATTTTCGCCCACGTCTCGCGCGTTCCGCCCGAACCCTCAGTGCACCCCCACTCCCGCCCCGTCCATTGTTTTGGATATTTGCATGGTCTTTTTTCCCACAACAAGATTCCCCAGACCCGTTTGGAACTACGTGCCCCGCTGAAGTTGCAAATCGCGCCTGGAAAACAAACATTGCTATCTTTCTGTGAATTTTTGCTAGCCCTTAGCTATAATTGACCCCCCTAGCCGTCCACAGACTTCTGCCCTGGCGTTTGACTCTTGTTGTTTACAATCCCCAGCGCCTAAACAGAGCCAATTTCTCCCAACCATCAGCGTCCCGCCCGGTCCTGGAGCTCTGCAAAAAAAATAAAAACAATAACATCCACAAACAGACACTACGCTGCCCCTAGCCGCCGACCCCCTGTGAAGTATCCGTGTGCCTTTTTTTTTAACTCGTTGACACAAATACACCATGTCCGCCCAACCCCCAGCCGCGTCCGAGGAATCGTTCCAGACCGCGAAAAACGCTCTCGTGTCGTCGCTCGTGGAACTCTCGACCGCAGCGACGCAGACCGCGTCTGCCGCCCTCAACTTCTTCAACTTGTCGGGCGAAGACAACGCCGGCGCCGAAAACGCCAGCGCCTCGTTGAAGGCATTGAGCGACTCCGTGCTTAATGCCGCTACCCTCGCCTCCGCGAGTCTCGCCAACGGCTCTGCGGCGGTGCCCAAGAGAACGATCGCCAAGCCGCAGAAGAAGAAGGACTCTGCTGCCCCCGGCGCCTCTCAGTACGCTCCTGTCAACGCCTCCACCTCCGCACCTTCGTCTGCCTCCTCGGAGGCTGCTGCCGACACCACCATGTCCGACATCCTTGCAACGACGGACCCTGCGTTGTTGAACAAGGGCATCGAAAAGCCCAAGAAAAAGCGCGCCGAGAGGGACCCCAACGCGCCCAAGAAGCCGTTGACCTCGTACTTGCGTTTCAACCTCGCCGAGCGCATCAGATTGAAGAAGGAGAGGGGCGAGAACGGCCAGCCAACGCTCCAGGCCACTGAACTCAACCAGATCCTCGCAGAGAGATGGGCCGCTTTGGACGACGGCGCCAAATACGTCTTGCAGAAAGCCTACGAGGCCGACTACGAGGTGTACAAGAAGGACATGGAGAACTACAAACACAAGAAACAGCTAGCCGATGTCGCGTCTGCAGCACAGGACGCCCAGGCTGCTTCTGCGTCTGCCTCCTCCTCTGCCCCGGCCTCCGCACCTGCCTCTGCTCCTGCTCCGGCGTCTGCCCCAGTCGCTGCTGCCCCTAAAGTTGCTGCCCCTAAAGTTGCTGCCCCTCAGGTCGCTACTGCCCCTAAGGTCGCTGCTCCCAAGCCTGCTGCGCCCAAGCCTGCTGCTCCAGTTGCTACCCCAATAGCTGCCTCAGTCCCCGCCCCAAAGCCAGTGGTCCCAGTACCAACTCACAGCGAGTCGGCACCTGCAGCTTCGCCATCGACGCCCTCCGAGAAGCCAAAGAAGAAGAAGAAGTCCAAGAAGGCCCCCGAGCAGATCGAGGCCGACGCCATAGCATTGGCCACGGAGACCGCCAAGGCCGCCATTGCCGCCGAAGAAGCCCAGGCGCAGGGCAAGTCTTCCAAGAAGAGAAAGGACAAGGACTCGTCGGAGAAATCTTCCAAGAAGAAGAAGACCGACCAACACGCATCACAAGCATCACAAGCATAGGGGAGGACCCTTAATTGTTGCAAGCTCTCGTGCTGAACACCTTCACTTCTTTACTGTGTTTTGATGTACTTTCGTGGACCTGCTACTCCCGACGGGCATGCCGTCCCATATATAACTTGATGTATTTTTATTGCTAACTAACCAAACAGAACCAACGCCGTGCGTCGCCCCGAGTAGAAATGAAAGATGCGCCCGGCCACAATCAGTGCCCCTTCTTCTTCTGCTTGTCGATGTGCGCCCGCAAGACCTTCTGCCTGTCTCTGAGCGACAACTTGTGCTTGCCCTGCACGGCCTTCTTGTGGATCATCATGACGAAGTTCTTCTTTCTCGCCTTCTCTCTGTTGGTGGTCGAGTGCGCCACCTCGCGCTTGCCTCTTCTCGAGCCAAACTTGTCTCGGTCCTCCCTGCCCTCCTTGGCATGCGCCACTCTCTCCTCGCGCAACTGCTTGTACTTAACCTTGCCCACCAACTTGGTCGAGTCGACCTCCTCCTCGTTCTGCTGCTTGGTGCCCAAGATCTTGTCGACACCGGCCTGCACACGCAACTCCTCCAACTTGGCAAAGTCGGCGGGCGTCAAGAATCGGCTCGACAAGAGCTCGTTCATCGTGCTCTCTGCAGAATCCTTGGCGTCGGCCTTGGCGTCAACGTTGGGTTCAGTCCTGGCCTTTTTCTTGGCGGGCTGCTCTGTGTCGTCCTCATCATCAGAAAGCTCGAGATCAGAGTCCTCCTCGTTGACAAGCTGAGGCACTTCATCCTCCTCCTTGGCGGCCTTGGATGTCTTCTTATCTTCGTCCTCGTCTTCAGAGTCGGAAATCTCGATCTCCTTGTCGGACTCCACAGCGACCCAGTCTCCCTCGATGTCGCTGGCGTCGTCGTTCTCGTCGACCTCCCAGTTGGCATCGTCCTCCTCGGCATTCGCGCCTTCAAGGCCCTGTTCCTTTCTCCACTTCGCCAAGAGCTCGAGACCTGGAATCGACGTGACCGTCGTGCTCTCCACACCAAACGTGGGCAAGCCCTTCTTCTCGCCGTGCTGCATCTCCATGGAGGCGACTTTGCCCCGGTCTTTTCTGTGCAACATTTCAGGCGCGACTTCTCTGTACAAAGCGATCAACGACCTCGACGCCATCATCACGGCCTTGGACTTGGAGCCCTTATAGGTGACCAAGTCCTGCAACAACGGCGCCTCGATGGCCAACGGCGCTCTGGCCAAGATCTCCCGGATGGTGTTGATTCCTGCAGCGGCAACCTCCGCCGCCACACCGTCACTGACGAACTCGTCGGCGATTTTTCTGATCACTGGCGAAATCGACTCGGGTGGTACCAAGTCGTGTGACGCCTGTGCAGCGGCAGCCATGATCTGCGTGACGTCTCTCTGTTTGGGCGTCAAGAACTTCAAGAAGAAGGAGTAAAGCCCAAGCACCGTCAACTTGTGTGTACCCACGAGTCTCGACACAAGGTTCATGAACAAGATCTTCTGCTCCAAGTTGTACTTGTTGGCGTTCTTGTGGCTCAAGTGGCCGTCGAAAAGCTGCTCGGCGAACCCCTGGGGGTCTCTGAGCAAATGGATGGCAGAGAAGTTGAGGTATGTGGCGGACACCTTGGCGTTGTTCTTCTTCTTCATGGTTTTGAGCGCCTGGTCGATCTTCTTGCTCCGCTTGCTCGACTTCTTGTTGTGCTGCGCCTTGTGCTTGACGGCGTTCATGTCGAAGCCTTCCTCGTCAGACAGGTTATCCTCGAGATGCTCGTTTCTCTCCTTATCGGCACCCATGAAGAACTTGGCCCCGGCAACGGCGACCTTGATATCTGGGTGCAACGCCGCGTGCGTCATGATTTCGACCGTTCGGGTATCGTCCCAGATTCCACGTCTCCACAACTCACGGGTCAACTTCGCGGCCCAGAAACCCTGCGAGTCTCTCTGCTCGAGCAAGTTGAAAAGCAACGCCTGCGTGGACCTGTTGAGTTTCTGATTCTTTCCGCCGGTGTTCATCGACTTCAATAGCGTGACCAAAGTCGTGTAGATCTGTTTTCTGACGGCCTTGGCATTCTGCGAAGACGTCAGCGAGTTCTGCGAGGTGGAACTGTAAGACTGCAAAAGCGGGAACAACGTCAGGATGAGCGACTCGGCACTGACAACGCCCTTATTTCTCAACATCGTTAAGCATTGCACGATCTTCTCTCTAAGATCTGGAGATAAGTCTCGGTGGTTATTGGAAAGAATGGTCTTCAACTCTTCGGGAAAACTGGCTGTTTCTTTGGGGTAGCACGAGCACACCGCACTCACAAACCCGATCAAGTCGGCAAACTCTGTGCCCTGGTCCGCAACCGGATTCATCAAGAAGATATCTCTGAGCGACTCGTAGTGAGAATACTGCTGAACAAACTCCTCATGGTACGACTCCGGGTCACGCTTGACCACGTTCTGGAGCAAGATGATGTTTGTCGGGAGGATGGCGGCTCTTCTCTTTTTACCCATGTTGGCTGGTTTTGTGTTTACTGGAAAATATGTTTCTGGGACTTCGCAGGAAAATTATGTACTTTGAAATTTTGTCAAGTCATCGCAGCCATCGCCCCGCGCTCTATGCACCACGCGCACTGCTCAGTGTGGAGATGCGCCATGGGTCCAATCTAGATAGCTGAAGATTGCGCCATGTAAAAAAAGGCAAAACGATATGGCCGCTTTTTAATGATAGTCACCTGATACCAATCCGCGTAAATAATAAGCTTTTCAGCACGGGTTCTGCCACAGATCTGCAAACTGATAATGAGGCCCTGCTGGTCTATCACTTTTTGCTGTTTGAACATCCGGCACTGTCTCGCAATATCGCCTCGCTGCGAACCCTCCCCCAAAATTTAAATATCATTCAAATCCTGTTTGAACAAATCTCCTATACTGTTATAGTTGATTTTTCTCGAGAACGCCTTCTTCTGTAGCATCAGTTTCGCATTTTCCGCGGGCGAGATCATCCGGTCGTCTTCGCCGATCTGGTGGATGGCATTTGTAAGCGCGGCATCATCCAAGAGCGGGTCGGCGTCCTTGATCTTTCGACGCTTCCGAGGCTGTCCTGACGTGTTACCCGTCAACTCATCCGCCTCCATTTTCAAGCGCTTCTTCTCTTGCGCAATCAAAAAGTCATGGTTGAGCGCAATCCAGATCCGCTCCTTCTGCTGTCTCTCTTCATCACTGAGCTTAATGTTGAGCACTTCTTCGTCTTCGTCATCAGTATTAATGATTTCATCGTCGCGTACTTTCGCTAGCATCTCGCTTGTGGTCGGATTGTGTATGACCAAGTTCCGAGGCCGGTCCAAATCGATCTGTTTAAGAGTATCAGTCTCATTCTGGATCTCGGCCGGAGTCCGGTACAAAGACATGTCGAGAGTTTTCTTCTGGCCCTGGAGTATCCTATCCAATGCGATCTCCAAATCCTCTTCCTTGATGTCACCACCTTGAAGAACTGCTTTCAAGAGCTCGTCGTTCCGTGCTTCTTGCTCCTCTGCCCTTTGTGTTTCCTTGAGTTTCTTCGATTCTGCTTCTTTGCGCTTCTTCATTGCAAGTTTTTCAGCGGCGGAAGGAGCTTGAACAGGTGGAGGACGACGGCGGCGGGCTTCACGGGAGCTGGTAATGCTTCCAAGTCTAGTGCTCTTCGTAGATTTTCTGCTTGTGGATGCAGGTGTAGAAGCTGGCGCCGTCGCCGCTACAGTGCTTGACCGAAGCTGTCTCAGGGTTCTCAGACGAAGACCGATGATCTTCAGGTGGTGTTCGTCGAAGTTTGAAGCTGCCTTCTCGGAATTATCGGGGAGTGTGTTGTAGCCGTAAGGGTCTTCCTCGTCGTCCGACTGCGGAACAAAAAGTTCATTGACCTCTTCATCTCCATCCGTGCTGTTTTTGCCGGTATCTGCTTGCTTCTTGGACTTTTCTGCTACTTTGCCCTCCTGGGAGCTTGTTTCTTTTTCTTTATCTTTCTCGCTCGTAGCAGACTGGCCACTAGCCGGGGCTTCCTCTTCGTTGCTGACGTCCTTTTCTCCTTGTGCTTGTACTTTCTCCTTTGGCTGTGAGGGTTCCAGCTCTTTGTCTTGAGCTACAGTAGAACGAGTGCGTCTTCCACTCCGTCGGCGAGGTGGAACCTCCTCACTCTGCTGAGCCAGCTCGCCGTTGTCGTTCCCGTCTCCACCAGAAGTGCCCGCACTTTTCTCTATAACCGTTGCCAAGGCCAGATCAGGCACTTTGCCCTCATTCAAATACTTGAGAAGCTCGCGCTTCTTGGCTAGCTCCAGGTACTTTTCCAACGTGTGCGCCCTCTGTCGGAGCAACTTCTCGATCTTGCTTTCGATGGCCCTGTTTTTCTCGAAAGACGGTGGTTTGGAGTCGTTAGTGGCGGTAGAATCCCGGAACTCCAGCACAGAGAGCAGCGCCGAGGACGTCTTTTTGAACTCGTTAAGTCTCTTCTGCAAAGTTTCCTCGCCGACCCTGGCCACCGCCACGATTTCGCCATGGGACCTGCGGAAATTGTTCATTCTTGCTGCCAAGAGAAGACACGCACCAGCAATACCGGCAGGCCGTCTTCCTTCGTAGATCCAGTCGGAGGACATCCGCTGGGCAATTTTCGTTGCATCTCGACACACCTTGGCCGTGTGCTCCTTGAAGTTGAGGCGCTCAGCGAAATGCTGGATAAATAGCGAGGGGTCTGCCAAGGGAAGCCTTTGGATCTGGAGGGCTCGCACGAGCTTGAGGTAGGTGGCGCCGAGCGAGTACACGGAGATCTGGAGCCGCGAACTGAAGTCGATAAGCAAGTGCGGCGTCTTCTCGTGCCGGCACGCCACGTACAAACACGCGGCAATCACGTTCTGTGACCTCCTTCCTTGCACGAAGTTCTGCACGAGGGCCAACTTGAACCAGCCGTGCGCAGACTCGTGGATGTAGTCTGGAATGCGCATTGCCGCCGCGAGAAGCTTGATTTTCAGCCGCGCGTTCATCAACGTCTGCTCCCTACTTTCGAGCGAGTTCCGCATGTTGTATACTCTGGCCTGGTCCACGCCCACCATCGCACCTTGCACCGTGGCAGCACCGCTGGAGGACTCGCCGAACTGGACCTCCGACACGATCGGGTTTTCGATCTGCACCATACCACACTGCAGACATACCACATCGCCTGCCGTGGCCAGGAAGTCACGTGTGAACTCCGTGTGGCCACACCCTGCACAGGGCTTTGCCGCCATTAGTTTACTCATGTTCGGTTTGTGTTTTTATTGTTTGTATTGTTTGTGTGTGTTTTGTTTGTGTTTTTATGATTAGGAAAAACAGGGGAGATCAGAGGATGTTGAGGATATGTTATGGGGTGGTTCTAAGGTGATCTCGTGACTTAAGCGCCAGCGGGTAAGGTTCTCAGATGGATGGAACAAGTGACACAAAAGGGAGTATGGCGGTGTTCTAATGCAGTCCACGTTTCTAATATAAGAAGAAAGATATGAATAAGTCTCTGGTATGACCCTCTTGTGGTTCTAGTAATCAGGTTGTGTAGCCTTGTTTTTTTATAACCCCAGTAAACAGTGCAGGTCGATGTGACATCTTAGGAGCAGAGTGCGTCGCGGAGTGTGGTCACGTGACTAGGGGGGCAGGGGGCAGTTTTCAAAGGGAAAGCTTTTATTTTTGATTCTTTCTTCATCAGGTACAACAAAGTGAGATGTTAGTGTCTGTTTTTAAATGGTGAGTAATGATATTCTTCTCCTTATTCTTGAAAATCTCTGTTTTGTTGTGTAGAAATAACACCGTGGTTAGTTTCCTGCGCGTGTCTCAAAATCAGAGAACGCGTTTTGGAGACATCGGCCATTTCTGTAATTATGATTGTTCCCGTCCAAAGTTCGATTCCAGAAGGGTAGGAAAAGCAGAAATGGTGTATATTTTGTCGCACATCACGTTAATGGTTGAAAAGAATTGAATCAAAGAAATCGTCCGATTTGACCAAAGTTAATCCAACTAGACACGTGTTAGGCTCTCTTCGAGCTGTCTCCTCGTTATATACAGACTTCTCTCAGGCCCACTAGATATTATCGGGACACTTCTTCCCCACTCACCGTTGTTTTGTTTGGTTTACCCTTTTCTTGTTTTCTTTTGATAGATTCATTAATTAGAGGGAGGGAGAAAAGTTACCGTTTAAGCCCAAAACAGTACAGCTATACATAGAACCACCAACCCATTTCGACGTTCCATCTCACGAATCACCTACGATGATTCCGACTTGACCTCACCTATATATTGAAATTGACTTTTTCAAGTACCCAAAGGAATAATCGCTTTCTAGGCTTTAAACCCTTTCTTTAAAAGTCAGTTCAAACATTCTGAACATCATTCCCTATTGCTGCTGCTTATTTTTTAACTTCTTTTTTTGTCTTTCAAATAAAATAATTTTTTAGAAAAAAGACCTGTCGTTATACAAGTAAGAAAAAAGTTCTCATACTCAAACACTCCTAAAAACCCATAAATACGTTCCGGATAATGCACTGAGTATCGAGAGACTCCAGTTTCCCCAAGCTCGTATTATATTCCTTTGAGCTCCTCTTCAATCAATGAATCTCTCAAGAAAAAAAAAAGAACACACAATCCATACATTATTTTGTTCCCTCAAGCTAACCCACGTGATCAGACAGATTAATTATTACGCCGCGCCAAATCCAACTGTGGCTCGGCCCGATTGGACCAAATATGTATTGCGAAATCTAGGTTCTCATATTACTCCATGCATCATGCTTCAACCCGCCAGCCCAGCTGTAAAGTAGATCAAAGACAGATTTTAATTAACTGATACTTCAACAAAGGAAAGAATAAAAAAGAAATTTCCAATGGACTTCGGAAACGAGAGATTGCTACGAGGAAACCCATCAATGAATACCAGTCGCCAGAATCTGCTAGATAGGAGTATAGATCCGTTATCTTCGTTACCATTTACCCGCCCTCCGTCTATAGCCAGGGTTACACGAAACTCCGTGGACGGGATATTTGATAATTCGCCACCTGAAGAAATCGAGGAGTTCCAGCCAGGATCACGCCAAGTGTGGTTCCCAAAATCTCATATCATACGGGTCGACCTTAGTGAGCCACGTGACGTGCTTCAGAGTGAGCGGACATTTCTAGGTTTCGTCAGATTTGCACTCTCGCTATACTTCACTGCAATTGGTTTGATCGTGGGCTTTCATATAAGGTCAGATGGCCTGCAAAAGAGCTCGAGGGACCAGTCCACCATGCCTCTTTTCAATAAGGTCGTATCATTTTTGCTCGTTTTTTTGGCGTTTGCCACATTGGCCATGGCGAGCATCAACTATTTCCAGACAGTTAGAAGGTACTCACAGAGAAAAATTAAGACGACGGGTGCAAATAAGTTTGTGCTGGTGGTGTGTGTCACTGCCGTTGTGGTGACTTTAGCGGGATTGAATGTGTCGCTTATTGTGGAGAGATACATCCAAGACAGATGAGAGTGTCCTC
>JAJMCI010000444.1:0-10881 GCA_030565705.1 Metschnikowia baotianmanensis | reverse complement strand
ACGGTCACGTTGTCATCAAGGGTAGACCATGTAAGATTGTCGACATGTCCACTTCCAAGACCGGTAAGCACGGACACGCCAAGGTCCACTTGGTTGCCATTGACATCTTCACTGGCAAGAAGTTGGAGGACTTGTCTCCATCCACCCACAACATGGAGGTTCCAAACGTCACCAGAGCTGAGTACCAGTTGTTGGACATCGACGACGGATTCTTGTCCTTGATGACCAACGACGGTGACACCAAGGATGACGTCAAGATCCCAGAGGGTGAGTTGGGTGACAAGATCCAGTCCGAGTTCGACGATGGAAAGGACTTGTCCATCACCATCATCTCTGCCATGGGTGAGGAGGCTGCCATTTCCTTCAAGGATGCTCCAAAGGCCTAAGTTTTCTTGTTTGACTTTTGGCTTGTACAGGATATGTACCATGCGACCAATACACAAATTAAGAGTATAATCACTGTAGAATGGTAGATTGTTAGCGGAATGTAGTCTTTAAGGAAAAAGTTTACATAAGTTGAGCTTCATCATTATGGTTTATGTGGTTTAGAATAGACTTAGACAACTCAAATGTCTACGTGTTCGAAACTTGTATCTTCTTTCAACACTAGATCGTCGAGAGAGCATGCTTAGTTTGTGCCTTTACTCTTGAGTACCTTCAACAGACAAAAATGAAGCCCAGCTTTCGAACTAACATTTACATACCTCTATTTGAAACACTACGCTCAGCCCAGACCGCAACCTTAAAAAGGGTCCTCAATAGGGATTCCGTCGCGTGAGTTCAAAGCGCAATACTGTGATCCTGAAAATAGAGAGGTTCTTCTGCTCAATATTAGAGTCCCAATACCAATCGCACTGAAAGAGTTTTGAATAAAAGTCAAGATGTGTTTCTGTGAAGAACACTCTAATCACATCTCAGATTTGTTCTAACAGCTTATGGAGACAGCTTATTGAGACAGCTTATCGAGACAGCTCAATTAAACAGCTTAACCAAACAGCTTATTCAAACAGCTTATTGAGACAGCTCATTCAAACAGCTTATTCAAACAGCTTTTTCAAATAGCTTATTCATCACCAGGTCCAGAACACAAAAGACACAAGCACACAGCTCGATGCAATTTCCATAAAAAACCAGCTTGAAATAGCAGGATTAATTTCTATTTATCTTTCAAAAGAGATCATTATCTCAAAAGTCTTACACAAAAGCTCACAAGATCATATTAGGTTGTCCAGACGTGTGAAAAGCCACGAGCCGGTGCCTCATTTAAACTAATTAGTGCAGCACCTCTGCAGCACCAAGACGTCTCCACATAGCAATCACTTAGTACTCACAAAACAATGAGAACTCCTAACCTTCGAGGCAATTTCTTTCCAACCGAAGCTTTTCAACCATGCATATTCCCCCTTTTTCCACCTTATACATATTCCACCTGATCATATTACATGCTAAGCCCCCTCCCCCAACATAAACCCACGCCTCCATTTTGCGCCCATTTTTTAAGTGCCAAATATCGCCAAGTCCGCGCCTCCTATCGCAAACTAAGTCCTGATCGCTCAGCCCGCCCGGTAACACGTGCCCTGCGCCAAATTGATAACCTGCAGGCAACACACCACTATCCCATTTCGGAAAGAGTATGACCCCACCCTTTGAATCGGCAAGCTTTTTAGGCACCACAATAAAGCTTCGGCTTCGACTTCGACTTCTGCCGACCACAAGACCCTGTGTTGCGCGACATTTCTGGCATCGGTCCGAGACTAGTGGAATCTGCTCTTTTTGGCTCGAACCCCACTGCCGTTTACCTCGCTATCTGCCCTGTTTCATCGTCGCCCCTTGCTTCGGACCCGTGACACTCCTGAAACATTATAGATACCGGAAGCGGTTTTTTTTTTCTTCAGCACGAAAGGAGACACGTCTAAGGAGACTGTCTGAAAAAGTGCTCCATAGCTGAACACCGACAGTTTCTTTTGAGGTGTGGATAGCTAGCCTCGAAGGACTTATCAATCACCTGGACACTCCGATTGGTTGCTCCTTCCTTAGTGCATTTGTCTTCGAGTGTTCGGACATACCAACCCAACCACTATTGAAAAAAAAGAACACGACATTTGCACCTTTCTTATCCCTAGCTGGTCTAGGCCTTTTCTCTTTTACCCAAATTAATCGAATATCCACAGCAATACTACGTTGCTGGACCATTTCTTCACTGGAAATTAGCAATGTCGGACTCGCCTCCTCCCATTCAAACGTTCACCCCAACATCCACAGACACATTCACCTCGACCACTACCCCGCCTGCAGCCACAGGCGGCATTTCTAGTGGCATGTCGTTTGTGGGAAACACCCCCTCCACTGTGCTTTTTTTCCTTGCGATGGCGGTCGGGGTGACCATTGCCGTGCTCTTCATTTTCTTCACGGTTCGATATTTCATCCGCGCAAAGTACGGCCTCCACTTGTACTCTGCGTCCAACAGGGTGATGTTGTTTCTGCCCCGAGCAGCTGCTGCCCACAACACCGTGGCGTATACTGACCGGGAGATCCAGGAACATTTGGAGTATCTCCGAACCCACCATTTTCTCCGAGACGACTTTTTGGAACGTAGGTTATATGCGTTCACCAATAGGAGACGCCGCCGCCGCAGAAGAAGAGGCCGGTTTGCGAAAATGAAGAAACTCTCGCCGGAGGAAGTGGAAAGCTTATTCCCCCAATGCCGTTATACAGATTGGCTCAGCACGGGCGACGACGGCTCCTCGATGTCTGTGGAAGAAACGCATGACGACTCGTTGGCCCCCACTGCTTCCGCAATGGAAAAAATGCACATTCAAATCCATTCGCAGACCCATAGCCGCACCCATCTTCCCTCTCAAACGCACTCTGAATCAGGGTATGACGTTGTTGAGATCGACGAGCCGTTGGCCCTGAGCCTGGGCGACCACGAGCTCGATGTTCTATCGCTGAGTGCGCTGCTGAGAGGAAAAACGGAGTTGCATTTTGATTCAGGTTCGTGTTCCATTTGTCTCGAGGTCTACGAGCTGGACGACATTGTTCGCGGGCTCATCTGTGGTCATGTCTATCATGCCGAGTGTGTGGATCCATGGTTGACAAAGAGGAGAGCGTGTTGCCCGATCTGTAAGAGAGATTATTACAAAGAGGAGCGGGGCAGTGCTGCAAATGACGACCTCGATATCGAGGAGGAAGAGGGGAACGAAAACGAAAACGAGAACGACGAAGCCAGCCCATCCGCTGAAAATACCCCTCCTGCCAGTGGTGAGGATCCCCATACACAACCTCAGGAAGTTGCACGTGTAGATCAGACCAATCAGACCAATCAGACCAATCAGACCAATCAGACCAATCAGAGTTCAGATGTTCAGCAAAATTCAGAAGTTCCACCAAACCACGTGGCTTTTGACGTCGCTGCTGCTTTGGCTCGAGGTCATGTGGATCGCCCACGGCCCACAGAAGCGAACACTGAAGCAAGTCCCGAAGCGACTGCCAACCCGGCCAATGGCGGGGATGAAACTCTCAATGCGGACCCCACTACGATGCAAGACCTCAACTTCGATATCATACGCGCCGACTCGAACATCCAGGCTCTTTTCGACGAGCTTGTACCTCTTTCTGAGAGAGTACGGGTTCTCTTGGACGAGTACTCCGAACTAGGCATGGAAGCACGCGCGGAGGAAATCGCAAAGCAAAAGTACGGCGGCTTTTTCAAGATCATTGGCTGGAAGTTGATGGGGATTTCCAAGAGAGACTTGTACAATTGGGCGGTCATCAAGACGTACCAAGAGTACCGGGCCCTGCGTGGAAGTTCCCCTGAAAATGGCGAGAGCGACCAAGCTCAAGCTCAGAATGAGAATGAGAATCAGAACCGAACTCAGGCGAGAACGGAGTCTACAGATAATCTAGAGATGGTGGGTGCGCAAGTTGCAAGAGACACAGAAGCGGCACCCGAGGCAGGCCCCTCGGTGGAGATGCGAGAAATCAGACGCTTTGATATTGTGCCAGCTTCCCGCACGTCGGCGGCGTCCTCGGTGGATCGCAATGCAGAGGAAGATTTGGCAGATGCAGCCCGAAGACGCGAGGCGGTGCAAGACAGAGTATAAATTAAAGGGTGTGTCATAAGGGAACATTATTGATGGGGTCAGCTGAGGGCGACGCGTGAAAAACAGAGGCGGCACGTGACCCGGCGAACGTGGCACTTGTGCATTAGGACAAATGAGAATTTCTCTTGACGTGAACGGTCATGGAAATTGTCTCCTCCAATTAATTTGCAACATGCATAGATATTGAGGCTGCGAAATTGAGACTGAGAGAGACGGGTCTCGCGGCTCTGGCTACCCCATCCAACCTCACCCTTTCCCTCTACTCCACCAATTTCCGTCCCGACGCAAGCTTGAAATTCATGGAGTGCGCAGGGAAAACACCAAGGAAGATCGCCTGAGACCCTACATATCTTTACTTCTATTTTCTTTTTTGTATTCTTTGGAATTTGCCTGGCCACCCCGCACAACAGACAGACGGAAGAAACATCATCATGATTTCATCCTCTTACTGGTGTGCGAGCCGCCAGCCGCGCGAAATGTAGGGTCTGCGAAATGCGAGCGAAAAAAAGCGTCAAACATTTCGGAAAAACGAGCCCAAGAAAAATTTTCATTGCAACCACAAGCTACCGACACCAAGTGAACACCGACAAGATGCGTATGTTGAGGATATTTCGAATTCACGTGACGAAGCGCCGGCGCTTCTTGTGCCCGTGTGTTTCATAGAGGGGCGAGTCCGCGAGAGGTGGTGGCCATCGCCTGCTTAGAATACATGTACCCTATACCAGTATCAAGAGCCCACAACCGGTACAACTATCCCCATGATCCCCCACATTATGCATACTACATGATGCTATTTTATCTCCTCAATTTGTAATTTAGGCAATCACGCAAACTTCACGCCAACCCAGCGATCAGCCCCACTCTCAGAACCCCTCCCTCAGATCACTCTCCCAACATTATACTGACCGCGCAGCACCAAAGAAAAACACCAAGAAAATGGACTTGGGCGCCTTTTTGGCCGACGAGTCCTTCGGCGCGTGGGCCGACGAGGAGGTCGACATGTCGTCGATCGGCGTCCCCACGTCCTCGACCGCAGCACCTGTCTCTTCGTACCGTCCAGATTTCGGTGCTTCTCAGGACTCCGGCAGACCTGACAGGGTCGAGTATCCTGTTCCAGACGCCCCTCCATACAAAGCGAGAGTCGCCAACTTGCCCTACGACGCCGAGACGGACGCGTTGGCGCGTTTTTTCGAGGACAGATTGCAGGCCCAAGGTGTTGTAGAGGACGTCAACTTGCCCATGGACCAGATGAGCGGCAGACCCAAGGGCTTCGCGTTCGTCACCTTTTCCGAGCGTGCCGTGTTGGAGGAGGCGTTGAACTTGACGAGGTCCGAGTTCAACGGCAGACAGATCTTCGTCAACGTCGCTGCTCCGCAGAAGGCTGATGTTTTCGACATGGACTGGAGATCCGGCAGAACGGGGCCTTTGGGCGGCGGCCGTGACCGTGACGGCGGCCGCGAGAGAAGAGAGGAGGTCGACTTGGACTGGGGGGCTGCGAGAAACTCATCCGGTGGGTTGCCTCCTAGAGAAAGAAGAGGAGACAGAGAGTTTGGAGAGAGAAGGGGAGATAGAGAGTTCGGCGAGGGCAGACCCAAGAGGGACGAGCCGGAGTTGGACTGGGGCGCCGCAAGAAGTTCGGCGGGCGGATTGCCTCCTAGAGAGAGAAGGGGCGACAGGGAGTTTGGAGAAAGAAGACCTAAGAGAGACGAGCCCGAGTTGGACTGGACCTCGGCCAGGTCCGGTGCTCCTTTGCCCCAGAGAGAGAGAGACAGCTTCCGTAGAGAGGGTGCTCCTAGAAAGGAGCAGTCTGACTTGGACTGGTCCAGCGCCCGTGGTTCCGGCGTAGGTTCCGGTTCCGCTCCCGGTTCCGGTGCCGGTGCGGGCAACTTCAGAAGAAAGGAGAGGGAGGAGAAGGAGTTCGACTGGAAGAGAGGCCAGGCGTTGCCTCCTAAGGCGTCTGCTTCGGCTTCTGCGCCTGCATCCAACAACAAGGCCGGAAAGGACAGCGAGAAGGAGAAGAACCAGGCCAAGCCCCAGAAGTCGTTGTACGACGTGTTGTCCCTAGAGGACGACGAGTCTGACGCGGAGACCGATGCTGCGGCCGAGAGCAACGCGACCGGCCTCGAGCAGGAGGTGGCCGAGGTCTCTATCAAGGAGGAGTAATGGAATACTGTGGAACATCGTGGGGAAGTAGTCCTCCTGGCTGAGAGCAGCGTACCGACACTACTGTAACATATGACTGGTGTGCAGGCGACACAGCACATCGGATCCGTGCTGTATACATATATTGCACCAAAGTAAGCATGAAGATTATAAAGAGAAAGCGAGAAACTGTAGAGATCGGTGGATTTAAACGGGGAGAACATGGGTATTCGTAGAGGATGTGAAGGGTTGATACGTCAGTTGGCCATGCGATTAACAAACTCTTGCCTGATTCTCCACGAATATATGTGGAGAAGGCGATATAGATGAAATTCTTTTTACCTTAGTTTTCAAAATTATGCCTGAATCAGCTGACTGTCGTATCTTTGAGGGCATCTAATGCGTATATAGGTATGAGAGAGGGTTGACCTTTGATGCTTGGCTACGAAAATACATCCAGCTCTTGGATTAAAACATAGCAGTCACACTTTTCCAATAAGTCGTTAAAGAAGTGCCCTAATAAATCCAGGGCCATAATTCACAACTCGAGATGATCTCTCATTTCGCATAATATATTTTTAAATACAATGAGTGCTACAAAATCATTTCCAGCTATCCCGGGGTCCTGTCTCTAAGTCGAGAACATAGTTGCGACGCAACTATCGTCAGATCCACCTGTGACAACAACAGTATTCTTCGGATCAGATGTGTATGGTGATCCCATCAAAAGCAGCACGACAGCTGAGTATTCCACCAGTGTACTCTCATTTAATATCGACAAAGCATAAATCCGAGCTACCGCTTCCAGTGACTCAAAGCTTCAAGAGGAAGCAACTGGAAACTTGGCCCTGGAAATCGGGGTTGACTATTTTGCTGATAGTGCTTCTAATTTTGAGAGCTGCAAAATGTTTAGAGTGACCGGGCATGCCTCAGAAACAATTGACTAAGTTATAATGTTTGGATCTGAGACTCATCTCGGAAATCGGCACTGATCACTTTAGTGCCCTTGAACACTAGCTTTTCAGAGACGCATGTAATATGACAGCGTGATAGAAAAGAGTTGCAAAAGACACATCATATAGCGAAGCATATTGGATTCGGGTGAATGGCATCTTTTTATCGCTCGTATATGGTATCTCGAACTGCGCAGATTTGCGGGGTCCATATGTCTGCAGAATGGAGCTACCAACCGGAGTTTACATGGATTTGGACTCTATTTTCTCCATTTGGGTGAAGATTTTACTTCTTTTTTCAACAGTTTTCCAGAGTATCTGAAAATAGCAGATAAAATATGGGTTCCGATACGAAGTTTAGGTCAGGTCGGAATCATCGTAGGTGATTTGTTAGATGTGACCTCGAGTTGGATCAGAGGATTTTATGTATAGCTGTACAGTTTTTCGGGCGTAAAAGGTGACTTTCGAGCTTCTCTTCAATCAATGGATCTAACAAAGTAAAAAATCTATAAAAGAAGGTGATATTCTGGCCACACTTGGCATTCTGATGGTACTTTCCACAAGACTCGTACCTCGCTAGAAC
This sequence comes from Metschnikowia baotianmanensis, assembly GCA_030565705.1. Taxonomy (NCBI): domain Eukaryota; kingdom Fungi; phylum Ascomycota; class Pichiomycetes; order Serinales; family Metschnikowiaceae; genus Metschnikowia; species Metschnikowia baotianmanensis. The sequence continues at coordinate 3,100 of JAJMCI010000444.1, read as the reverse complement.
TCGAGTATAGACAGCTAACGATACAAATTACACATGTGCTTATATTTCTTAGCAGATATGAGGAACATAAAAAATTCCATGGAATGGTTAATTTCTCGAATTGCTCATAGCTATCTTGCTGCCAATATGGGCCCTAGGCGCTATTCGCAATTGTCTGTCTCTACTGAATACTCAGAATTTCAATAAAGCTTTTTTTTTCCAGCTCGGATTCTTGTAACGCTTCCATGTTTTTCTAGGATTCCCAAAACGTATTTTTTCTTGTCATAGCATTGATTTCATACTTCCAGCACCAAAAATAAGATTTCACTATTGCTTCTCGGTTTGCAGCCTTCAGCACGTAAACAAAACTCCACATTGACGCGCGGTGGAGGGCCTAGACTGCGTTGCTGCACGAGCCAAATTCCCGGCCGAGACTCCTGACACCTTATATGCAGTCGAAACACCACGCTGTATGGAGGCCGTTTGCTATTTCTGGCTGATGGATCCGATTGCTACAGGCCCTGGCCCTAATAGGACAAAAATAAATACTAGTGATTCGACTCAAAACTATTATTGACGGGAAATGAACATAAGGAAGTATCAACAATCTTCTGATTTTTCAATAAAGCTTCTCGTGCATTCATCCATGCCCCTGAGTACAGAGACTAAGCCCTGCAAAATGGGCGGGTCGTTCTACCCGCATGCTGAAATAGGCATTTCGCTAAATTCCGAAATACCGGGGTAGCCGCACCATTATAGTTGGATATCCACTATTTCGCAACAGTCTCCCAAAACTAGTGCCAATTCATCTGGAAGTTCCATATTACACTTGGAAACAAATTGGCCTCACACGATATAGGCAGGTCTCGAGTTGAAAACATAAATGTCGTTAATTTTGTTTCACCCGTTTAGGATCTAATGCACAAAATTTTACCCGTTTTACTGATAAAACATGCTGGCCCATTGTATCCACAGGTGCCCATTTGCCAGGGCCTAGGTCTGAAAGAGTCGCCCAGGAAAGACCCAGGCTTGGCGGTTTCGCACTGGTTTCCGAACGCGTCCGTTTCGGAAACCGCTTGCGAATCGAGATCCAGATCCGTCAATCGTGATATGAGAATTAGAGCGAGCAAAAACATCATTCATGCATCCTGTTTCCTTTCGCTTCCGCCAGTTTTGTGTAGAAGTTAAATGTAGATGCTGGGCTAAATACAGATGCTGGGTCATGCTCTAATTAAACAGGGCCATTGTTCTTCAAATAGAGAATACCCCAGGGGCTGTCGTGAGACGCGCGTCCCGCCAAATCTCCCATTGTATGTCGCCATTTGTGCGTGCCTCGTGCCTGTGCCGCAGCTCTATACAGGAAAACCCACTTTGGGCCTTTTTTTTCTATTTTTTTTTTTCTAGATTTCCTAAGAGTGGACTGCCTTATCCAGCAAAGCTCTTCTACGTCTTTCTCCTCTTCTTCGAATATATACTCCGCGTATCCCCAAAACGACCCAGACCCAGTTTGCCGGCGTTTTTCGATTCGTGCCTCTTTTGGTATTCCCACCCGATTTCCTTCTTTTTATTAAAGCTCAGGGTAGGCCCACATCACACTGGTCACACTAGTCCCTCCAGTTTCCAATCACCTTTCTCATAACTGTGCCCAACGCCTTCCTTTTTTTTTTTTTCACTTTGGCTGTGTCTCCTGTTGCTTATACAATAGCAGATTACCACATCCCCGAAAAGGCACATCTCAACCTTGTGCAGCCACAGAGCCACGGCATTCCACTCTTTTCCCCGTGACTTTGCAATCCCTCTTTTCACTAGTGCACATTCTTGGTTATATACGAGACATATACCCGCCCTTTACTTTCTCTTGCTTACACGGGAGGTTTGTAAACATCTGCGACCCATTTGAAGATCTGCCTCTCGCAGGAGTCGTTCGACTTTCCAGTTCCCGCCTGAAACTGAGATCGCGTTTTCTCGCACCCACCCGCAGTCTCGTCTGGTCAGTGATTGTCTGAACAGGCATCTCGATACTTTTAAAACCCGCCCTTGTTTCCCCGCCCTCGCTTTCTAATTCTTTCAACGAAAGGGGGAAATAAAGAAAAAAAAAACACATACACAAACAGAAGCACAAACACAAACACAAACCCCCAAATGTTACATTTAGCCGCCTTGTTGTGGCTAGTCGCCCGCGTGGTGTCTGCTGACGAAGGCTGTTACTCCCTGGTGGATACCTCCGTCTTCAAAGGCACGCTACAATACGGGTCCCAAGATAGTTGCTCGACGTCCTGTGGCGAAAATTACCCCTATATCGCCATGAAAAACGGCGGTGAATGCTACTGTTTATCGCTGTTCCCCTCCCTGGGCCTGACCGGTGCTTCCCAATGTTCCGTCACGTGTAACGGATACGGGTCCCAGACCTGCGGTGGCACGAGCGCCTACACGATTTTCACGAATCTTCGATATCTGGGCACAAACGTAGGGACGTCGCTGTCGTCGCTGTCGTCGCTGTCGTCGCTGTCTTCTCTGACTTCACTGACATCGCTGACTTCACTGACTTCACTGACTTCACTGACTTCTCTGACTTCTCTGACGTCTCTGACGTCTCTGACATCGCCGACTTCCGGGTCCACCGGCTCTCTGGAAGGTTCGAGTTCGAACTCGACCGCCGCATCGGCAGGCCCGCTGTCGTCTGCAGGAATCACCCTGGAAAACTCCTCGGCTAATACCACATCTGCCCCTACACAAACATCAGATAACGTGCTGTACAGGACCGTGACCGCAACGTCCGACCCTACGGGATCGAGCACATCCTCGCCCACAGATTCCAGCACTCCAAGCAGGAAATCCACCAATGTCGCGCCCATCGCGGGCGGGGTGGTTGGCGGAATCGCCGCATTGTTGATCGGAGTGGGAATCTTCTTTTTCATTCGCCGCAGAAAATCGAACGAGGAGTACGACGAGGAGGCGTACTTCAAGAAGGGGTCCACGGGCAGCCCCGGCAGCGGCAGCTTGCCCAAATCCAAATCCAACAAAATCAACTCTGTCTTCGACATGCCGATGGCCAATCCATTCGAGCATCCCTCGGACGACTTTGCCGAGAAGAGATCGGCCACGACTGCCGCCACCGGCG
>JAJMCI010000443.1:0-10892 GCA_030565705.1 Metschnikowia baotianmanensis | reverse complement strand
CGCAACGAAAATCAAATCTTGGCGTCAAAACTTTCGCGTGATTTTGTGGTGGTAAAATCCAACGTTGCCATCGTTGGGCCCCGGTTCGATTCCGGGGCTGCGCAATCTTTTTTAGTACCTGAGCAATCTTTTTTGGTACTCAGAAATTTTAGTACTGTATTCATATCTATCACATGGTTTTCTAAACTCATTATTTATTTAAATGGCCAAATACCAATTTCTCATTTTATCATATTTAGTACATTCAACTTTCGTTAGTGTATATAAGTGGATGTTGTTGTCGTTATAATGTCAGCCAGATGTGTGAAGAGCATCTGAAATCGCGCGTACGACAATTGAAAGTAAAGTGGAGTGCTAAAGGTGCAACCTGTCCCACATCAAATATTTTCCCGCTATGCTGAAAGTGAATCGACGGAAAGAAATCAAAGAGAAAGAAGACTTTCAGCTCAAGTTTCAACTTGCACTTTCTTCCAGTAATGCTAATGTATTGCATTGGCTACCGAACCTCAACGATGAGAAACATAGTGAGAGTGCAACGGTGCCAGATGGAAAGGATGTGTTTCTCGATTTGCCTGTCATTCCAAATGGCTTGGGCCTCTCTGAGTTAGATAAGGGCGATGACAGCAAGATTTCATTGACCATTGGCTCATTTATCAATTTGGATGGCGTGCCTAAAATGCTGAGTACAAACTCGGCCCGAGATGCAAGGACCGGCTCTAAGGCCATGTCCGCGTTGATAAATAGAATGAGAACTGATAACCGGAAAAATGCAGCTGAAAAACACCAAGTTAAAAAACCACATGTCGAGCATCGACTGAGACTGAAAGTGATGGACGAATTGAAGATGCAAAAAGAGAAGCAGCCCATGAAAGCGGGAACTGCAACGGGCGACTCTCAACAAGATAGCGATGAAGAGGAATCAAAGATGAAGCAGATATCGGGTAAGAAAAGAACGATACCCCATTCTGGAAAAAAAGGAAAAGGTAGGCCATTTTGAGAGGCTGATTTGCGAAATGGCCGAGAACTGGAAGACCGCACGATCAAAGACGCCCACGATAGCTGCTTGTATTATTATCTGCTACACGAAAATTAGTATATTTGAAATGTTTGCATTTGAACCTTTTGGTGCTGGTACCACACCCCTTGTTTGGTTGGTTTTGAAAGGGATGCACGTGAAGTGCGTCGCTACATTAACAAATTTAAGCCTAAAGTTGAACTTTTTCTAGGCAGGCTCGAAAACTGGACCGGAAGATTGTTTTAAAGGTTTCATATATATAACAGGCAATAGGACTTTAAATTCTAAAACAGAATTTCTGATCGGTTTTTGTACTCACTCGAGCATCACTCGCTTTCACAAGACTTCTTGCTCGTCGGAGTCAGTGCACTCAATAGGAATTCCACCTTTGGGAGCTGAGACTTGGATGAGTGTCCATTCGTCTTGCTTTCCTCATTGGTTATCGAGGAAATCCGATGCTGGTAAATGTTGGTCTGTATATCAGAATGTTCACTCAAACTAGCGAGCGGGGTGACCCGCACACCCGAGAAGAACGGCACTTCGATGTGAGGATTCGCGGGACCTTTGGATGGACCTGAATGAGAGATGGACCCAAAAGAAGGACACCTTCCTGTCGACACTGATGAAATTGATGAACCACTAGAGAAAATCGATGACGAGCACGAAACGACCGAGTCCATACTTTTCATTATCGATGATTTGTGTGGTGGACGAGCCAGATGTAGATCAATGAGAGAGGGTCTGATTCTATCTGGAACATACTTTCCACTACTGGGGGTTAAACTTGAGTTCCGCGTACTGCTCTGATCAGGTTGATTATTTGAAGAATATAGCCGCGTGGCAGAGTTATTCACAGAGCTCGGAGTTGAATAGGATCGTGAGCCGGGGTAATGTGGCTCCTGATGATTGGCTTCACTGACAGACCGTAACTTTGAGTTGAAAGTGCTGATGTGACCAAATTGGTTGGTTGCAAAATGATCACGAGATGACAGAGAGGCACCCATATCTTCACGAGGGAGTAGACTGGACGACAGCCCTTCTGACACGAGAGGGTCACAAAGTAAAGAGGGAATACGGCCCCGGCGAGTCGCATGGCCATCAAAAGGCTTGCGGAATAAGAGGCTCAGGTCCCGTTCGCTGCCTGTATGCGATTGTACCGATCGACTATCCGATGAAGCTATATTTACTTTGCTTTCTGAGGTCTTAAGAGTCAGGGTCAAAGGGGAAATAATTGAAGTGGTATCAGAAACTTTAGGACCGGTTAGTTGAGTTGGCTGCTCGTAATTCGTATAATGATGAATTGGCGTGGGTCCTCTGGAATCAAATTGGGCACTTTCATAGCCCGGCCTTTGAGTTGTGATAGAATATTGCAGCAGGTCAATTTGGGGATTTGTCTGAGAGGTCTCTTGAATTGGGACCCGGGGTAGCGTATAGAACGGCATGTGACCAGGAGACAAACCTGTCGGTAGCGTAGGCGCTGTAATATGAGACGAAGCAAATGGAATAGGCTGATGTTGGGACAAATAGATAAGTTGTGCTTGAGGGCCACTCACAGGCAGCTCTTGAGCAAACTGAACTGCATTCCCGGGCACTGGCGGCGCCCCATTGACTTGCGTGTATGCTGGTACTGGTGGTCGAACGTGTTCGGGACCAGACGCATGAAATTTTGATGTATATTGTATCCCGCCAAAATTTAGGAATTGTGGTTGAACAGGCACCATATTTACATGGGGCAGCGGGATTGACAGTTGGGAATGTGCCGAGAAAAACTGCGGTGCCAACTGCGAAGAGTTATATTTTGGCATGAGTAGCGTCTGGGTCACCGGTGTAACATCGCTCACTTGATCACGCGATATGGATTTTGACAAGTTTTTTGGGCTCAAGTTCATGGAGGTGAGCCGCAGCGAACTCGACTGCAGTCTACGCTTGATATGTGACAACAACGACTCATTTCCTTGTCTGAACTTTCCAGAAGAGTGACGAAATTCCCAAAGCATGGGACCCTGGTCAACGAAAGACAGCAGCGAATCGCTGAGTTTGTGGAACCCGTACATATGTAGCTGTCTTACAAAGCTGGCCACATTGCGATGCTTAAAATATTTGCTCAAAGCTTCGCAAAACTCATTACATGGGTATAACCGGAATGTGCTCCCCTTGGGATTACCGGCCCACCAGATTAAGTGCGAGATGGTTTTGTCTTCTAGCATTCTGTATAGCTTGTAAACAAAAGCATTCTTTCTCACCGGAGGATCCTGAATTCTTGTATTCGTTCGGGCCATGATTTTGGGCTATATGCAAAAAGGAGGCAGGGACAAGAGGGTAGGATGGCAGCTGGCAGTACTCTAAAAGAATTGAATAAAGACGAAGTACAGTATATTTTGAAGAATTGTTAATTTTTATCTCCGGGACTTTTTCTCAGTGGTCTCGGGGTCTGATGACTGATGTCGTGAATGGTTCGATTAATTTCAAGTGCTATACGTTGATGGAAATGCCACGGTTATGTCAAGTAGTCAAAGTTCAAGCGTTCAATTGGAAGTGAGGTGTAGAAGCTTTTGGGTGCAGCGAACGAATTGCACATATGGCGATGGCATTTTCGGGTCATTTTCAATTTGAGAATTGATTTTTTTTCCTTCCCCCACCACCCGGCACGAACCGGTTAGGCGCCATACGCGAAAAGCATTCCTGTCGCAAACAGGCACGATTTGGTACGATGGTCAGGAGGACGTACATATGCACAACCCTCCGAGCTCTCCGATGCCCATGGCCCCAGTGGCTAGTACAACAATCCCGCAAGTTTAGGCACAGCGAAAAGGGAAAAAACAAACAAACAAACATTACCACATCAGGAGCTATTGTTGGTGAAATAGACAAAACCAAAACTGGGCGCAAGAATAAAATTTCGGAATTTTTCTGACAAACTGCCTGATGACGCCTGATTTCTATCTCTTGAGTGCACGCCTCCTAGGGGAAGCATTTCGCATCACTAGGTAAAAGTTAAAGTTCCGCGCAAATCATTCTTTCCACATAGGGCTTAAAAGAGTCAGCGAGGTTCAAATGGTTTTTTTTTTCTTTTTGCCTTTAGACCCCTTCGGAATATCCCCGTCCAGTCCTTGTTTGTGAGCCCGATTGATCTGTCGCGTGCTCGACTCAATTTTAGCTATCGATCGATCAGCTGCAATTCACTGCATGCAATCGCCGAGTGTTGCTACATTGTTACTGTACATAATGGTACGAGGTACAGGCTTCTTGACCTAGCGCAACCACTTTCCTATTGCCCAGCTTTTCAAAGGCGATATTTTGCTATTGCTTCAAGTACATTAATCTCTGCTTTGACTTGAACATCTACCGAATATCAAGCAGAAATGGGACATCGCGAGCGAAAAGAATATCTAGTATGTGACCACAACTCTCGAGCTATACACCTATTTGGATAAAAACGGCGGGGAAATTGCTCTTGGGAACTGAGCGGATAAAGGCATGCCCAAAGAAGTTTGTGAGAAGTTGCCTCCGCCAGGCTCATGACCAAAATTAGCAACTGATCGCCCGAGGTAGAAGCAAACTGTCGATACGAGAAGTTGTCAAACGGTTGCAAGATAAACATGGTTATATTCTTGCGGAAGTCACCAAATATAAAGCCCAGAGAATTGCGTTTCAGCAAAGCTTTGACATTGCAGCTTTCAAAACGGCTGAATGTGTTTTCTAATTATCGCGAGCGATCCACGATCCATACTCTGGACTATAATTAACTGTCACACTTGATACAGCCTCGTCAACATAAGGTTGTCAACTTTCCTTTCTTAATGCAACTCGTCTATTGTGTTGGAAATAAACAAAGCATAGCCTCTCAACACCTTGAAACTGCAATGTATAAGGGTAGAACACTTTTTATCAAAGGGCCTTCTTTTTGGTGGAAACGTCATACCATTTTCCCATTTGGATTTGGTATCATAAAAGCTCTTCGTTTATGAATTCGGTGTCCTTGACGCTTGATACTAAATGACCCAAATATTCATCGTTGGGTTTTCTTGATATTTCTTGACGAACAAAATGTGTTCTCGTAGATTTGGGGGACTTACGATTTCATGCGAATGTATTTCGCTTGCGCCTGAGATAAACCTGAATTTGAGATAAGTAAAATCCGAGAAACAAGAAATTAAAACGGTTTCAGATTTACTTCCCTGAAGGACGGAGACAATTCTCATGCATGGGTTGCGGTTTTCTAGAAAACCCAAGACTTTACTGTGTGGAGTGTCCGCTCCCAGTTAGGTAAATACCATTAGTGAACGAGGCAATTTTTGCAGCTATTTCTGTTCTTTACCCACACATTATCTCATTCTCAAGGTATTTTTTTTAGTAGGGCCTGTAGTCACATGTTTGAAAAGCATACTAGCGGAATAGATAGGTTTGTTTTGAAGTATCTCGGTCAAAAGCCGGTTACGCACCATTGTCCGAAATGTGAGGCAGATCTTCCTTTTTCGAAAGGTATGCGCCGACGTACAGAACCGCCTAACTGGAATGCGCTTGCACGCCTTGTTGCAATGTCAAGCTAAAAGAGAACAAGAAAAAAATACATATGCGTAAAGGTTCGGTTTGCCCTCGGAAAGTGCACCAGACAAAACATACTAAATCAAGAAAACCTGACGATGACATTGAGCTGTGTATGAATGTGATGTCCCCGCTCCCTTATGTGGCATTAAGTTAGTGAATATTGTTTCAATCAGTGAGCTCTCATAACTGTTGTCGATGATGAGAAGTTTACATGGACGCTGCTGCCATGCAGGCGCTCTACCACTTTGATCAGGTTCATGTTTATTCGTGATGTGTTCGACTATTTCGCTGTGTAAATTTCCAGCTGTCAATTTTTTTTAGCGTTGACGGCGTTCTCTTAATCCTAATCTACCGCTTAACATATCTCCCACTTCCGCTAGGTTGTTCCAGTGTATGGTGTGACCTTTTCTTAACTCAATATTCGTGTCTTCGTTGTAAAGGCTGTTTATATCGGAGAATTTGAGTTGTGCTCCTTGAATACCAATAACAACTGAAGACTCCTTCTCTTTGCGCATTAAATCGATCATTTTGATGTTGTTGATGCTATGATGAATAGAGTTATGGTGAATAGAAGCAAACGCACGACGGCTCCAATCTTCAATATATTTCACAGACTGTACTGCAAAACGGGCTGCGTATACTCTGTCCATCGAACTTGGTGTGAAGCCTTGTTGCACATGTCCTGGAATGGCTGTTCTAGTTTCAAAACGCGAGCCAGCAGCTTCCCGGAAAATGTCAGACAACAACTCAGTTGTATAGACTGGAGACGCGAATTCATTTCTGATGAGAATTTTACCATTGTTGTCATCACCGCGATCGCCTTCAAAGACATCAAATAAAAGATCCACATCTTCGCGAATGCTTTTGAGGTCTATCTTTTCTTCAGGCCTGTAGACAGCGATGGCGCCTGTGATAAGGCCAGCATAACATGCAACGTAGCCACTATTTCCACCTTGAACCTCGACCACAAAGACTCTACGTCTCGTAGCGGAGGCGGATTGTTTGATGGCGTCGCAGTAATTGACTAGTTGATTCAAACAAGTGTCGGAGCCCAATGAGTATTCAGTTCCAGGTACGTTATTTGAGACAGTTGCGGGAATCACAACTTTGGGGATGTTAAAGATTGGGTATTGGTGCTTCTCAGCATCCAATTGATGTAACGCCGTAAACGCCTCAAAACCTCCCACAATCATGAGACCATTGAACTTATGTCTCTGCATGTAATAGGCGACGTCACCAAAATTCTCGCTTGGCAAAGACCGGTTAGTTCCGATCTCGGACCCACCTTTGTTGTGCCAGCCATCAACATCGAGCCACGTCAATTCCTTCACATTTCCGTCATGTATAAGACCAGAAAAACCGTTTTGAATTGCGAAAAGTTTATGGCCCCTGGCCAAACAGTACAACGCGGCTGCTCTGGTCGTGGCATTCAATGCAGACAGGGAGGCACCAACGTGAACAATACCAATGTTGAAGCGCTCATCCTCGGGCAAAAGTTTGGAGTCGTCATCGTACAAGGCTGTGTACAAAAAGTTTTCGTAGGCTTCCGCAAAAGTGGAGTCACGCAAGCTCATAGCACGATCAAAATCCTTGGCCTCGATGGACTCTGCGACTTGCTTTGTGAGGCGAACTGAATCGACAAGAGGCTGGCGAACGATTTGGTTCTCAAGAATACCGATCACAGGCGATGGAATGTCTGGTGTGCTTTCCAAAACAGCCTTGACAGCCTCCACACCTTGCAATGTACTCAACATACGGTCGTATGCAACAGCCGTACCACCTCTTTGCACATGGCCTAAAGTAGTGATTCTTGTGTCGAGCCCCAATTCGACCAAGACGTTCTTAACGGTCTCTGAAGAAATCGGGTTTAACTCATCATCGATAGCACCTTCGGCAACAATGACAGTAGTGTTTCTCTTACCGTATGCTCTATGGCGGGAGCATATGGATTTTAATTCCTCTTGCCACTGACCATGCTTGGGTGGTCTTTCAGGAATAAAGATGTAGTCTGCTCCCGTAGATAAACCGGACATCAAACCCAACCAGCCGCAATGACGGCCCATGACCTCGACCACAAAGGCACGCGAGTGCGACGCAGCGGTCTCATCAATGTAGTCGACCATCTCCGAGATACGCTCCAACGAGGAAAATGCACCGATTGTGGCATCGGTACCAGCCATGTCGTTATCAATGGAGCCAACCAAACCTACAATGGTCAAATGGCGGTATGGTTCGGCGGTTTCCTTTGTAAGCTTGTTGGTCGCAATCAATTCCTCAATTAATGAAGGCCATTCAGAACGGAAAAGATCAGCACCGGTCAAGGAACCGTCACCTCCACAAACAACCAAAGCGTCGATACCGTTGACAACCATGTTATATGCACCCTCTAACCGACCGGCACGTTCTCTGAAGGCGGCACATCTCGCCGTACCTATGTCGGTACCACCATGCGAGAGAAGACCACGAACGTCGCCCCACTCCATCTTCTTGAGAAGGTCTCCACCACGCACCAAACCTTCGTAACCCTCGTACACGGCGAACATGTCACAACCGTAGTAAATACCGGCACGAATAACAGCACGCACAGCTGGGTTCATACCTGGAGAGTCACCACCCGAGGTCATGACGGCAATTTTCTTTTTCTTGGATCCCGGTGGCGTCGAAGCATCCTTAGTAGGTGCAACAGAAGGGTTCTCCGCTTCAAGGGCCTCAATGAGTTCAGCGGATTTGGATGAGATATACTCTTCCGGTGTGGCGAACTTCTGCTCACTTAACTCAGAAGCCTGACTAGAGAAATGAAGCGTGTTTCCAAGCGGGTCAGACGCAGAGAGTAGGTGGTCTGTTGAGGACTTGTACTGCACTGCACTTTTCTCCAAAACAGACTTAAGAGCGCCAAGGTTTGTTGAGAAAAATTTGAGGTTTTGCTTGAAGTCAGCGCATAGGGAAGATCCAGATAAGCGGAGCTTGATCAAGGTGGTGTGACTCAAGGGCTTGGTGCTATCTCCGTCGTAGAATTGCAAATCTTGCCATGGCACGACGTTGCCTGCATTGTCACGTGATTGTAAAGGAAATGCTTCCAACCAGTACTCTTTAATAGAGTCTGACGCGAATCCTTGCAAGTAGTTGTCTGGGCCAGAAGAGGCAATAGCGGAGTAGTTCTTCACTAATCTGAAGCCTAACGAGCGATAAAAGATACAAGTGTTTTGGAACACTTGCTCGTCAGTAGTGGCAAGTGAAATTGCACTCACACCTTCCACAGTCATTTTTGTAAACAAGGGATTTTTCGTAATTCTCTCCCGAACGAAGTGCCCAGATGTGAATCAGCGAGTATTTATGTAGGGGGAGCAACTTGTAGATTGAGCTGATTTTTATATCAAGTCGCTCCCCGGCTGCAGGACCAAGCTCATTCGGCTGCGCAAAGTCCGAGCAATAGGGTTGATCTGTAAGAGCATAGCACGGAATGCGTTTAGATTCGAGTGAACGGATAACCATCGGTAACGGGAAAATTCACAAAAATATTATATAATTTTCTAATTGAGACGAAGATGAGTTGCACAAGTCTTTTTTATGGATAAGATCAAATTTGGTAAAGCATAACGAAGTGCCACCCTAGTCGCATGTTGGTAAGAGTTTCGACGGGACCGGAAAAAAATCAATCTTGTTGTGCGTGCGACACGACGTCATTGAGCGAAACGAGCATGCATTCCTCAAGCATAGGCGCACCATCAATTCATTACGTCACTGTCCCATCTGGGCACCTGTCCATATGCTTTCATTGTTTAGAGAACTAAGTTCCAATTCCTATTTATTGTTTGCAATTATTATCTGTACAGCGTGTCTAAATGACTCATGCTTTATTTAAATGAGAAAGCTTAAGGGCTGTGTGAAATCCGGCACGGCTCTCAGTGTTAGCCAACAAGACTCAACTGACCGAATTGAAACTGGCATTCTGGCTATGTGACCTCATTTCAGTGTTGGGGTCTAGTTATACCCAATCTGCCTAAAAATGAGTTCGCTGGGGCCACAGTCTCAATTGTCACTTCCAGATTGTTTTCATAGACGTAGAAATCTCCATCAGAATAATTCTCAACAAACACGTTTTTTGCGTACATGTTAAACGGAAGTTGCGAGAAGTTAGTGAGCCCGCCGGCCCACTGTACCGTGCCAGGGTCATTCGTCTCGTCTCCACCCACCCAAAGACTAAGTATCACTCGCATGGGGGAGGAGGGGAGGATATTTCCGGCCTTATGACGCACCACCTCCCCGTCGATGGTCCATTCGATATCCAGCTGATTCCAGCGTACACCATACCTATGGAAGTTTTGAGTAGTCGAATTCAGCACTGTGTGATAGTTTCCCTCACCGTAACTAGCAACGTCACCTTTGACAAAGAAGTTTGTTTGATAAACTATCTCGTTGTCTCCAAATACCTCAGCAATGTCAATTTCATCTAAATCGTCGCTTTGTAGATAAAATGATGAGATAATTCCACGGCCCGGTGCCCCCATGATATCTGCCTCGACTTTGCCATAGAGTATATACTCAGAGCTGGCCAAGCGAGGATTATCGTACCGTTCGAAGATTCCAAATGTGGTACTATTCTCTTGAAAACATATAAGAGGACAGCTATTAGACGTTTCTATGGATCCACTTGAAATTGTCAAAGAGTCTGTCACCAGCCCATGGAGTGCTCGATTCCTCGCAATACAATCTTCATCTGATTTCGGGTTGCATGGCTCATTATGAGCTAAACCGACAGGAATTAAAAGAAGGGCAAGCACGATCTTTAAAGTCAAGAACATCTTATGGACCTGATATGAAACTAGGATTGTGCAACTCCCACAAAGAGTGATGCTTCACTAGCCTGGGTTTTGCACCCAGACAGTCGGGCAAAAGCCACGCGACACCCGCGTACCGATCCTCGAGCACGTGACAATCACATGCAATTGCGGGAACACAAAGCTTGTATAATGGAGAGAGAACGTTGGTAAGGAACGATGGTAAGCATTTAGTGAAGAACCAACTCGACTTCAAAGTTCATATATTGCCGTCGGAAAGTTTCGAGGATTCTGGTCTTGTGTTCGATAAGTGGCATGGTTTCATCGACCCTAAGTTCGCGTTCATTTTTCCTAAATCTTCAATGCGTTACGTACTGAAAACAGTGAGAACCAACTATATCTCAAAAAGTAGCAAGAAACATTCCAGTTCGGAGACTTTCAACAATTTTCTTTGAAAAGCTTTCAATGAGGCCATCGATCAATGCTTGTACATATTTTCAAATGTTCCTGCGCATACCGCGCGGGCTCCATCGACCACTTGTTTAGATAGT